>VZTL01039413.1:60353-71006 GCA_013400535.1 Scopus umbretta
TGTGGGGAGGATGTGTCTCCTGCAGTAGGAGATACTTCAGAAAGCAGTTGTGTAGTTGGGGTCTGCTGTACTGGATTGATTTCTGAAAGTCAGAGAGAGATGCCGGTGAGTAAAGAGAACAAGGGACTTGCAGTGCAAGTGGGTACTTTTCCTCTGCTCACTGGAGAAAACAGATGCACGATATCAATTAGTACATACCTTAGGGCACCTTATGTACTTAAATAAAGGAGGGACAAGATCAAAACATCACCTTATTATTAACAAGAAAGATGAGTTGTGTAGTGACCTTAGAGCAGAATCATAAAATAGTTTGTTATTCCTAAAATTCTTTGAGGAAAAATAAACTGTAGGATACAAAAACTCAGAGCATTGAGCCCTTAGACAAGAAAGCAAAATAAAGCAAAAGGGGGGGGAAAAGAATGACAAACATTTCATTTCTCACTGAATTTAGTGTCTTCATTTAAAAAAAAAAGAAAAGAAAAAGACGGGGAAGGACTTGGTTAACATATGCCAACACTAACGTCAGATATGTTCTTTCATATATGAAGTTATACCATAATTCAGACAAATTACTTGAAGGATTAAAAACACCCAGAAATGCTGATATGGAAGAGACCTTGGGAGGTGAATTAGTATGTTGCCAGGCTCTTAGGTGAGATCAAGTGTACCTGTCTCACTTCCAGAAGCTGAAAGTCTGTCTAACCTCTTTTTAAACCTTGGATATTGATTTCTCATCTTCCCTAGACATCCTGTTCGGGATCTTCACCACTCTTACAGTTAACAAGACTTTCATTTTTCTAATGCCTATTTCTTTCTACTGCTTGTCCTCCTGTCAGTTGTACAGAGAAGAACTGATGAATGTCCTCTTCTGTTACTGCCTTGTTGGATGTTTTTGGATGATGTTTAGCACCTCCCTAACTTAGTCTTGGCTTGGCTTTGCTTTGCGTTGTAGGAAAAGAAGGAAAAAAGAAATCTTGGTTCTTTTCTCCTTGACCATGCTTTTGAAACCACTTAGTTGTTTGGATTCCTCCCCTCCCCGCAGTTGACTTTTCCTTATATTTTAAGGAGTGGCACTCAGAATGGGTTATCTATTGAGATAGCCAATGTCTTTCTAGTGCAACAGGAAAAGAAGAATAAGCTCCTTGGTCTTAGCATCTCGTGCTTCTGTCATACTTCTCTGATTCTGATTTCCCAATAATACCATATGTTTTACTTGTATTAATTGTAACTTGCTGATGATACTTGGCCTTTTATCATCTTATACTTTCACCACGTGTTTTGGAAGGAAGAATAAAATGAACAAATAGAAAGTGCTGCACTCTATGAGGTTTCAGGTTTTGGATGTTGTATCCTAGTCTCCAACTTGTTGATGCTACATTCTTTCTCTGCCGATTCTGCTCACATTTCTTAGCTCAGTGTCATCTACAGTTGTTCAAATGTCCTTTCCATTTAGTGTTGCAAGAGCAATGGTATATCTGGTATTACTGCTGATGGTGGCTATTTTGGAGATTATTTCTCAGAAAAAAGTTGGTGACTTTGGGCCTTGAGCTACTTTCTTAGCAGAGCTTTACGTAATCCTCTGTGAATGTCCAGCCCTCATGTAATGCAGATTAGAAATGATTTCTAGATTTAGGGCTAGTCATCATTGCTTTTGTGCAATTTGTATACGTTGATTTAAATTTTAGAGTTGTTTAGAGCTGAATGCTAAACGCTAACAGCTAAATGCTGTTAGGGATTTAGATTTTTAGAACCCTCTGAAATGAAAAAGATTTTACAGTATTATTTTTATAATATACTATTAGAACTATGTAATCTGTTGTATTGATGCTAGCATCATCTGTACTCTCATTTGGGACTAGTAATATTCCATAATTATCCAGTGAAGAGGAACAAAAATAATTGTTAAAAGATCCATTCCCTCCCTTGGAAAAAAGCTATCAGCATTGTCAGGTAGCTCAGGTAGTTTTCGGGAAGACCTTGTCAGAACATACCAATCCACAAAAAGATGAATATATTTGCAATATGTAGCTATAGTGTAATTTTAAAGCACTATGAGATTCTTAAGTCTTATAATATTATTCTTACTAAATGCTTTCAAATGCAAAGTGACACTAATGCATTTCATTTAAGCTATTATTATTTCAGAGTTAATTTTACACCCATGCTGAAATAAGGGAAGCAATTTAAGAAATATTTGTGGTGTTGCTATGTTATCCAGAAATACTTGGAAAAACAAACAAAACCCCTCCCATGTTCTGAAATGTGAGCATCTAAAAGGCCTCATTTTATTTGAGAAGAAGCTGTTGAGGAAAAAAAAAACAAAGCATTTTCACAGGGAAATGCATTTATCCCCTTACATGAGTGCTTATGATGATGTTTTCCTTAATGCACTGTGTGATAATTATTCATATACAACTTTGAAAATATGTGGTACGTACAATATAATGCTTATTGCTACTGGTTACCACGAGACAGAATTAAGGTTCTCTAAGTTTACAGCATTTTGTAATTCTCCTCTGGGTTTCTTCCCTTACAGTGCTCTGTAAGTCAGTCCCTTTCCCTGGGACTCTCCGTCTGTCTTAGGGCCTGTTATTCTGTCTTTCCCCCCGACCCCCTTTCTTCCTTTTTTTGCTCTCTTGCTTTTTCTGAATGCTGTTTGAAAAATGCTGTTTGAGCCCCTTTTGCTCTTTTTTTTTTTTTTTTTCTGTCATGCTTCCAGCATTCCCATTCTGCTTTTTGCTTTCCTTTTTGTCTGCTCCCATGCAGCAATGTTTCTTACCCCATGAAGCAAAATTTCTTTCCCTTTGTGCTTCATTTTTCTTCTTCTCCTTGTGCTGGCCTGTGCTCTGGCTGTATCCCTTCATTACTCACCCCCTTACTGTCTCCCTGCTCTGCACATGAGTGTTGTCCTCGGGCCTCCCTGCACCCTGTGTCAGCCCACTTACACCCAGATTTCCAGCTGCAACACTTCCAGGTGATATTGCTCTTCTCCCCCTTTCTCACATGTTTTTCCTAATGCTGTTCTACTCGCCTGCTATGTCTGATTAGCTGGCTCCAGGGTGCAAGTTAAATGTCAGTCTAATTTTTTCTTTTTTCCAGTCTTAAAGGGGTGCCATGAAATGGAATTTGAACACCAAAAAATTCACTTTTGCTGGGAAAGGTTTAACCTGCAGTGTCCAAGTAGGCACTATATCCCCCACATGGGTTGCTTCCATTTCTAATGGCAGTCACTCGCTTGTTAGAATCCATCTCGATCAACAGTTGCATAGTCTAAAAGACTGGAAATAAAAGCGGTTGCTGTAAGTGAAGTAATGCCACTGAGTGTAGTCTCTTGTTCTCTCATGTTGAGTCTATTTGCTGCTTGTGGTGTGCGAAGTCACTTGGTAGTGGTTGCAGTTTCTCTTCTCTCGGGATATGATGCTGGCCTGGATAACAGTGATAATGAGGCAATAGTTGTGGGTGCACGTTGCATCTTCCCTGTGCAGCTAGTGCTTAATGTTATTTATTTAACGTTAATGCAGTATTTTTCAATAGGGAGGCAACAGATCATAATCGAGCTTTTCTGAGAGCTTATTGGAGGTTAAGAGGAAAATATGAAAAAATTATAGCAGTGGACAAGAGCCAGGAGGCACGTCTGACCTACTGTGACCAAGAAAATCGGGCACGCGAGACAGTGGAACAGGCTCTGTGCTACGAAACAATCTGACGGTGACGTGACAGGCAGGACCAACCTTGCAGGGGGTCGAGGTGCAATGGTCTTGTTCTGCACACTGGAAAGATGAGCAACTCTGCAGCAAGAGGGATCCTGAGTTTTGTTTGCCTCTAGCTGAACTCTTAGCGGTGAAAAGGTAGAGGCAGAACCGGGAGTGGTGTGGTTAGGCAGGCTGACTTCTGGCCAGCGAATGTGCTGGGCATCGTGACTTGCTGAAGAGCCCTGCCGCGCCACTGCTACCTCTTTTCTGAGCAACTGCTGGTATTTATGACTTACTGTGCCAAACTGGGTGGTAGGAATGTGACAGATGAGTGTTAGGCATGGAGGGCTTGACCCTTGACTCGGGCTTTCGTCAGCCCCATTGCAGGCTGGAATCCTAGGCTAAGAGCTAATGGCACGCTTATGGGCTTTGCTGGGTGGGGGCCAGGAGAGCTGTTCCTTGGCCAGGCACAAATAGCTTCTGCTTTTGATCAAAACTGAATTTTGATCTGCTTTATATTTAGGGACAAAGTGCTCTTATTGCATCATTGATACCCCCTCTTTCTCAGTTTAAAGCTCTTCTGTATTGCTCTCAACTGTTCACAGATACTTTATATTAAGATAAGGATCATCATTTGGTTTTTAGAGAGATTTAAAGTAGCCTAAGGGAAAGCAGTGTGCCTGGCAAGGGCAGTTACTTGTACAATGAAAAAGACATTGCGACAATAAATATAGCGAACAAACCCAGTTCAGAAGGAAAGAGATGATGCTTGGGAATTAAGTCCTGCCTTACTGTGCTGTCGTTCAAGTTAGTATTTTCTGTCAAATGACATCCACGAGCCACACAGTCTGCACAGTCCCATTCCCCTGAAGGCGGACGTTTGCAAGTAGATGCAAGTAGAGCCGCAGTGACCACAGATAACCATCCTGTAAGGATCAGCTCTGTAGGTACTTGACATGCAGTAGCAGATGAAAATGGAGTTGGCTGTTGATAAATATATACATGATTATAACTGGTATTGGGCTGTGCAGGGTGTTCTTCCCTGTGGATTGTGTTAATAACGTGATGGAGGGAAAGGCAGAGAATTTTGATAATTAATCTGTGTTTGATTCCCAAAGATAAAAAAATTGAATAAGTTAATATTTTATGACCAGCTCCTTTTGCTTTCTTCATCAGTTGAATAGGGAGTCTCTCAGAACAGTTAACTCTTGATGAGTAGAAGGATCAGGAGGAAAAACTGTTTTTAAGAAGGAATGAGAGAATTTATTTTTGCATTGCACACTCTGCTTCCTTTTTGCCCCATGCCCATGGGAACATTTTGATGAAAACCTAATAAAAAATAAATTAGAAATTGGTATAAAAATGAAAATTCAGCTGCTTCTTACTTGAAAATAAACATTACTCATAAGCCAAAAATGCATCTTTTAAAAAAAGAAAGTTAAATTGGAGTGAAGTTGTGTGAAAGGTTTTAGCTACATCTGTTAAAGGCTTTTTTACGCTGGTGCATCTGGTGAAGATCTTCAGAAATCTCACTTCTAAATGCTCTGCATGTTTCTTAACACGATGCTTCCTGTTGTGTCGTGTTCTTGGCTGGTTTCAAGACCTAAACACACTTAGGAGACACTGATCTGGGATCTCAAGATTTGTTTACATGAGACCTTGAGCTTACGTTTCATGTGTTGACGTTTTAATCCTATTGTATCTGAAGCTCTGTGGGGAAATAATTTAAAAAGTTAAATATGTTTATATTGGGCCAATTTTCATTTCCCCCCATTTTCACAAAAACTCACCCTTCCTAAGATTTGTGATTATCCAACTTCAGCTGGATAATCTTCTCTCCTTCCTTTCCTCCAAACAAAAAGAGAGACTTGAATGGTTGGCAGAAAACAAACACATTTGCCTTTAGTAAGCAGCTTACGCCTAACAACAACAGAAAACTTTTGCTTGTTTTTAAATATCAGTAGGCAAAAGAACTGCCCTGGGACAACACATGCCTTGTTAGTGTTTTCTTTATCACCTGAACACCTCTCAGATGATCTGGCTGGTTTTGTGGGACTTGGTGTCTAACCAGTCAGTGGGTAGTGCTAAGTGGCGTTAGCACTGTGGACAATGATGACCTGTTAGTAGACATTACAGTGATTAACAGCTTTTAAAAACATTATTCCATTAAGGCAGGTTTTTCAGTCAGACTGAGATAAACTGAGAGGGTGTAGAGGAACAGGTTGGTGCTTGGACCAGCAGAAGAGAGCTGCCAGGGTATGGCAATGCAGGAGATGAGATGTGCTCCAATTTTTGTCAATACTGGATGATAACCTTGACTTGTGAATCCTGCCCTCCCCCTTTTTCTTTGTTAAGCATTTTACAGCTGGACTATGCCGCTTGACTTCCGATTTTTCACAGCTACTGCTGCTGATCATGATGTGCAGGAAACATGCCTTCATGCTGAGTAGCTCAATTTTGGCATCTTGCCATTTTAGGCTTTCTGCTAAGCTCCCTGCGTGAGAAAAGAGAGTCACTGTTGAATTGGAGTACTTGTTGGCACGCTGGTTTTTGTACCCTTAAATCCTATAGCTTATTATTTGTCTTGCTATTGTACATAGGAACCTTCATTGTGGAAAGGGACTTTGTTGTGCTTGTTGTATATAAATATTGAAAGAAAAGAAAGTCTCCCCCCACTGAGAGTCTAGGAATATGAGATGTTTGATGCTCTTATAAGGACATGTGTAAACAAATGGTCAAAATGAATCACTCTGAGAATGGGTAATCTCAGCGTGCCCACTGTTCCTGCATGCCCCTTGTACAAAGTCTTTTGTAAGGCATTGCAGTGAAAGACTTAAAGATAAGGAGGTGATTTTGTAGAAGTTTGTGGAAACCCCTGCTAAGGACCCAGATCATGTGTAGATAAAATCTGAAGGTTGCTGCTTGAAAATGTAACAAGTAAGGAGTACTTACTGATTAAAGATAGGATCAGTTCTCAGTGTAACGATTGAAAAATGAGAGGTAAGGTGGAAAAAAGATCTAGTAAAAGGTTTTTTTGCGTGAAGATTGTCACATTGACAAGTCAGAGATTGAGGACTCTTGCAGGGTTTTGGGCGCCCCTCTGTTAGCCACTTACCAATACGCAATGCAATTTGCAGTACTGACATTTCTTTCATTTATCTCTGTTCATTTACTTTGGGCTTTATGGACTAGCATGCAAATCATAGCACATACTGGTATTTATCTTTCTGTTGTGTATTTGGCTTATCCATGTATTTTCCAGAACACTCACTTCTTTCTGTGTTGTTAAGGTCAGTGGTTCTTAGTTGCATCTATCTATCTCATCGTAACTCTGGGCAGGCTGATGTAAACCTATTTGTTTAACCATTTCAGTATCTCTGTCACCCTCAGGCTGTTGATTGAGTCTGCTCGAGACACACGCATCTATACAGCCACACTTGATTTGTTGCAGGTCATTTTTTCCCTCCACATTCAATTCTCTCTTGTCATCAGTCAACCGCTTCATCTTAGCACCACTCTCTTCCTTCAGCTTGTGTGTCGACCTCCACCGTTGCCAGCCACACCAGATGGAAGCGAAGTTATGTGCCCATTGTGCCACTGATCACATCCAGGCCCAGGATGGTGTGTGCCAGCTGGCTTCAAAGGTATTATTTTGTGTGTCCTCCAGTTGCCATTGGTTTGGAGGATAATTTGGCATGTTGAATTTGGTCAGAAAAAATATCTGTGCATCTGTGGCAAGCCATCTGCTTTGTGCGCAGTCAATGGCGTGGGGAGTGGAATGGTTGCACCTGACCCTCTTCCACTGTATTGCAGTTGGTAACTTCTGTCTGCTTTATGTTTACATTCACATATCTGTCTGGCTGCGAGTGTCAGTAAAACACTTTGTCCTAGCATGCATTTTGGGGAGAGCCTCCAGTTGCGTTTTCAATTGCATGTACTCACCTTTGGTTTTCCAGTATCCTTTGAGATGATTGCTAGGAGCTTTGCCTTGTGCTCTCCTGGCTTCACACCACTCTGCTGCTGTAGTAACTTGCAGTTTGGCATGGGTTTTTTCTGCTGCAGTTTACTATCACTTACTCCTGTAGATGCAGATTTCATTAGGGTGTTTTGCATGTGTGCAGCCTTGGATCCTCTTGTGTGTATGTTCTTGTACACTCAGTAAAAAGTGCTGCTAGTGAAACAGCAGTTCTGGTGCCTTTCCTGTGTAAGTTCTTAATCAGTAGCGGGTGAAGACAGACTGATGCTGTGTTTGAAAATACGTTCCTAGACATCTCTCTCTTGCCTCTTGGCTCAGGCTGTGCTACTTTGTTGGGAACAAAGCCAGAGTGTAGCCCTAATTTTGCAATATGCAGCTATCAGCTTGAAAATGCTAAATCAATTAAACATGGCCTCACCCAAAATGCCGGTAGTATTTGGTCTGTGCAAGTGCTAGTGTAGGCCGAGTGGGAGCCTGGAAAGCATGAATGCAAGAGGTTATTGCACTTTTTCTCTTGGGAGCAAGAGGGTATCACTATGAGTGACTGGATTTCCAGTTTGCAACATAGTTTTCTATGTTTGCAACACTCTTTGCTGACACATGATAAATGCTGATTGTGGTTTCCCCTTACCTCGCTTCACAAAATGAAGCTGGAAATAATCAGTACTTTGTGTTTGCTGCTGCACAGAAATGTACTGACACTTCCAAAGGGGAGGTTCAGACTTCTCAAATGTGAAATTTGGTGCTTCTGTCTCAGCAATTTCTTACTCATCAACGTGTTTAAGTCATTCTGCATTTGAATGGGTGAAGTAAGGTATAATTCATTTTACTATTGTTTCCGGTTGTTAGGAAAAGCAGACTGAGCCAAAATCACCTGACTCTATTCTTGAACAACAGGAGTTAGATGAAATATATTCCTAAACAATCAGACTAAATTACATGTGTACTTTGGCAGGCTTCAAATGAATGACATTGATGAATCCTTAAAACTGTGACCGTTAAGTCAGGCACAGGCTTTGATACCATTAATGAAGAAATAATGTTTTGACGTTCATACCTTCATAAATTCTGACACTTCCAATTGTCCTCAAGTAACAAAACACTGTTGTCATCTGCAATAATGTGCTCTTTAAAAATTTCGCCTGAGTTACATAAAGCTGGGTGCTTTACGTTAGGAAAGGACAAGCATTTCTTGTTTGTGCTTTTATTTCCCTTTCTTTGGAGGTTGTAAGTCCTGCTGTTTAAGCCCTCAGCTGTGCTTCAAGGTCTTGTGCAGTGACTGTCGTGTGGGTCAATAAGGCTTGAGCTGAGCCTCCAGACTGAAGTGATGTGTTGTGCACTGACTTAGCATATTGATGTATGACTACTTCCTTTTCTTTCCTCAAAAAGGGCTTTAAATGCTGCTTTTTCTTTTGTTGGTATTGCCTTTTGTTCCCATTACACGGAGGACAATCCAGTCTGAGAAAGATAAATTTCACAATTTGTCTTGTCAAACTCTGAGATGGAGTTTTTCGTTATGCTGGCTGGGCAGAGGAGCAGTGGTGTTCTTTCTGAGTGTGCGTGGGTGGCTGTGTGCAGAGACCCCTCGCTTTCTTAATGGGATCTGTGTACTTACCTCCCACGCAGCAACCTGCAAATGTACCGCAGAAACTCGCACCTCCTTGGCTTGCTCTGTTCCTACCTACCGATGGGGCTTAACAGTGCTGACTTTGGATGTAAAACCACTCAGTAACCCTTCTTGGTAAGTCATCAATTATTAACGTGAAATACTCATTCTGCGCACTTGCACTGCTTAAGGATTCATTATGTTGCCTTTTGGTTGACCTGACAAAGCTGTTCAGTGCCTCTTCTTTCAATGCAAAGTCCTAGATTCAACTTCGCTCCTGGGACCATGTGCTCCAGCTCTGGCCGACCTTTCATAGGAAGGAGAGAACAGAACACGGCTGAGATTAATTTCTGGAGAGAGTTAGAAAAAGGTATATAAAAATATTTTGCTTACTGAGAAGGGAAAAATAGCAGGGATCGTGCTAAAGGTAATAGGAATCTGGTTCATGTTCCTTGCTGCCCTTTACTGCAGCATTTAAATGTGTGGTGGAAAAATCCTTTAGCTATACAGCTATGTTATTGTTGACCCATTTTCCCAACAGCTAATGGCTAAGACAGAATACATATTACTACCATTATAATTGTTAAATTTTGCCTTGCTGCTTCGGGAATTCTGTGAATATCATGAGTCTGGCCCAGAGCACTTTGCTAATCAAACACAAATTAGAACTAACCCAACTGACTGCTGTAAAAATATTGGTACACTTCCCTAGTAGATTTACAGTCTCATGTACTAAGAGAGCTTCATGACCCTCTCTTAAAATATGTGGCCGTATCTTCATTTTACAGAAGATGAAAACAAGATGCAGTAAGGCCTTTAACTTGCAACCACACAGCAAATGAAAATTGGCTGCTTGTAGTTTGAGATTGGGAGCTCTACCTTTGGTAGAGGTAGGCATTGGCCAGATTTACTTCCAGTTTTCTATATGTAAAAAGTGATTTGTAGTCTTGGTATTGCATTTCCTGCTTCAATAAATAGCTGTTTTCTGAATGCTGTATATTTTAGGTTTGGTGCCAAAAAAGGCCATTACAGGTTTTACTGTAATACATTTCAGCGAAGAAATACATTAAACCCATTTTTTTTTTCTTTACCTTTAAGAACATCAGCCAAAATCATTAGGTTCTGAGGAAGGAATAAAGGAAGAAACCCCGCATTTTACTGAAAATGCACATCGCATGCTGTCGATTGCTGTTTTCCTTGTGCTGTACTCAATGTGGCATCCTATAGCACAATGTAAACAAAATTATTATCTTATCAAGCAGGCTGCTCCTACAGTGATGACAGCTACTTAGATTGCTAGAAGCAGGGCCAGAAAAACAGAGACTATTTTAAAATAGCTGACAGGTTTGTGGTGGTGTTTTTTGTTGTCGTGGTTTTTT
>VZTL01039414.1:0-15098 GCA_013400535.1 Scopus umbretta
TGAATGTCCTGTTGGAGGTAAGCGTACACTTAAGTACTCTACTGCAAGGTTGTGTCTCTCATACAGGTAAACTTTTATATCTTTGTCAGCTCAGATTGAGCCAGTTGAAAGTCCTGGGCCAAAAATATTAAGAAAAGGATTAGTACATTAAAGTTCCAGTGACTAAAGATCTTGAGTATAAGAGATCTCTGTGCAGATCCTACTAAGCACCTTCCAAAGTGTCAGCTGTGCACACCAGCTAAGATTCTTAAATGAATAGATGCTGCTGGATACTTCTCATTTAGGCAATCAGACTACCTTCCTAAGTGTCACCACATGAATGGGGCTGCTTGTGTTGAAAATGTTGCCTTAGCACTCTCTTTGCATCTGCAAAGCAGAGCTGGAAGGATGCTGACCTTCAGAAAAAATATTCAGGGTATTATTTCCACCCAAGAATCCTTGATGCTAGGGCCCAAAAGCCAAAAGAGGACTTCTTTGCTTTGGCCTCTGTCAGATCAGGCCATTTGGTATGATGCCTCCTAAGTTTGAAAACAAAACCAGATCTTTGGAGATGCCTGTGTAGCTCTACTGAACATAGAGCTGCTGAATTAGCTAGTGGGGTCTTGACCCCAGTGTGGATTTTAGGCAAGCAAAAAAGAAACTATGGTCCAATTAAAACTGTAGAGCAGACGTAATTTTAGCTAGGTAGAAATGTAATTATCCATGCTGGAAGATGGCCAGAAGACCAGGACTAACATATCTTCTTGTGAAATATGCTATGTTTTTCTGTACTCAGGGCTTCAATTTCATGTCTTATCTGAAAGATGAGTAGGATGGCAGTCACTAGGTGTGATTTCCACTGTACAGTCCTGAGAGCTGGTTTGGACACACTTGAGACAAGAATGACAGAGATGGAGCGGGGAAAGGAGGCATTCATCCAGGGCTGGAGTGACAGACCCTTTGATAATGCTGGTCCCTCGGTAGAAGGGATTCTTCATGCAATGTCTAAGCAGAGAGAGTTGCTGCAGGTACTTCCCTTCACAGGTCTCTGGAGCTGTAATTTATTTGGAGTGGAAGCTTGATTTAGGTTTTACTTGCCCATACACTACTTAGCAGGTGTCTTTCTGAGTTAAAGTTATTGCTTTCTACAGGGCAACAGAATCACTGACTCCTGGTGGCACTGTTCCCAATTCTAATTAGAAAGAACTCAATATATAACCTGAGTATTAGTATGCCCCTCAAATCAAACCCAAATCCAAACAACTTAAACTTTAAAACAGAGTTTTTCAAGCAGCTCTATGTTTTTCAGCTCAGTCTGTGGATGATAAAAGTCCTCACAGAATCATTTGCCTTCCTTAATGCATTATGAAGGAGAAAGTGTTGTTACACCCGTAGACTGGAAATTCTTACCTGCTATTTAGGAATATCAAATTAATAAATAATTATTTTTTTGTCTATTTCAAGAAAAACCTAAAATCCAGAATTCAAAACAAAATGTTATAGGTTTCCCTTTCCCAATAAGAGTAAGATGGTTTAGAAGATAAGGTGTGTTTAGTTCTGTATTTACTAAAAATATACTTTCCCTGAAAATATTCTTACAGCAACAAATGATGATTTGATGTAATTTTTTAATAAATTATTATTATGAAAATATTTGTAGCTGCAGCATAGAGTCCCATGAAAGCTAGCATCTGTTCATCTCTCATTGTTCATCTCTCCTTCTAGCTAAATAGCAAAGGATGAAAATAGAAGAATTGGAATAATTTCAGAGCCATAAAATGAATTGTCTATTGTCATAGCAATGCAGCATCCCAAATGAGTATGGAGCCCCTGATGCTTTGGGACTCTGCTCATATGAGCTCCACCCTTCCTTGGCAGTTCAGGATGAGGACATGAACAGCCTAAGATGACTTGGAAAGAAACAGATGTTGAGGAAGGACTGGCAAGCTGGGCAGATACATTTCATCTGTGCATGTGACATAAAAGAACATTTCAGCAGCACTGAGTTGCAAACATGTTGCACATGGCTGGGCATCCCAGATCACTGTCATGCTGCATGACTCTGGGCTATCATGGTGTAAAGCATGTTGCTTGACTGGGATAGTAAGAAGAATTTGCATTTTTTCAGTATATTTAAACTGAAGATCACCAAGCACTGTACAACCACAGGGTCATTAATTAGTAAATGATTCTGCTTGCAGGGATGTATCACCTATGCTTTAGTATGGTGAAACAGGTGGTCAGCTGAAGCTATGAGATGGTATAAACTCAGTGAAGCTCAGCTGGTTTTGGTGGAACAAGAAGTTGGTTTATGCTGAAGGGTCTGCCCTTACTGCATTCCACTCCAACAAGACTGAAATATGTCTCCTTGCTGCTGGGTGAGACTTCACAACCACTATTCCTGTGAGTGACACAGGGACCTTTGGGGGAAACCTAGCATATTCCTCTACCTGATTTCACTTACCAGGGGACACCTGAGGCAAAGATAGTGTTTGGTAGGATGCTTTGTGTTTGTGAATATGTGCCGACTTCAGTTGAGGGTCTTATCTAAAACTTATTATTTGATCTAAATACAGCTTTGCCCTTTAAAAATTCATTTTAATCATTGCAAAATCCATTTGGGTAATAGCTACTGAATCACTTAATGCCAGCTATGTTTTGGATAGGGATAGTAATCTACCAATTACTAAGGTTTTTCTGTTTTCCTTACAAGAATGTACATTATCAATCCAGACCAGGGCTGGGAAGGAGTGGATTAAAGGGAAACAAGCAGAAGCTTCCCGAGTGATTTAATGTTGATCCAAAGCCCACTTAAAGGGAATATCCCACTGATGTAAATGAGGTTTGGAGCAAAAGAAAGACAAAGGAAGAGGGGGAGAGAAAGAAATGCCCCCAAAGCAATCAGAGAGGTAAAGACCTAATGCAGACATCTTCATTCCCCTCTGTGGTGGGAAAAGCACATCCTTATTACAAGAAGATGGTGATGCCTGATGGAGCTCCTTCCAGTAGGCTTTGAATACCCCTGCTGGACAGGGAGTGTTTTATGCCTCCCAAGCTTGAGGCTTATCAATGTCTCTGATATACCAGAAAGACCAGTGCTTGCAAATTATTTTAGCCCCCGCAAATCCTAATCTCATCCAGACGAGACAAGTGTTGAGTACAGCAAGCCTTGCAGGGGCTGCTGCTGGCTCCAGGACTTGGACAATGCTTGGCAGTGGCACGGTCCTGCTCCTGCTTTCCCCTGGCTGCCTCCATGGCTGTTGATTTGGTTCCCGAATCTGCCTGGACCCGTAAAGAGATGTTATGTGCCAATTAAATCCTTTTGTCTAGAGCAAGGCCGTGCGGCTCACGAGCAGTTATCCCTCTTATCCTATTTGAAGGCAATGAATGCTGCAGTTTGGTGGGAGCACGGAAGCCTGGGAAGATGGCGAGTGAAGCCTGTCATGTCCCACGGGTCTCTTTGCTGTCCTGCCAGATGCTTGCATGGCTATGGAGATGTGACTAGAGAAGTAAAGACCACCTTTGGCATCAGTATGATCCATACTCCCTGTCAGGCAGCCAGGCTGCCTGGATTTTTATTCTGGGACCCAGAAACATGTGATTTATTAGTTCATTTATGGAACAAGGGGGGAGGCAAGGAACACAGTCCTATAATTTTCTTTTTAATAGAAAGAATTAAGGGAAGTTAAGGAAACTGTTGGCCCAAAGGTTGTAGAATTGGCGTCTTGGTGGCAGCTGCGGGGTGGGATGGTCTATGAACATTATTAGTCCAACTCCAGTCAGAACCCACTGCCCAAAGGAAAGCAAGGCTGAGCTATTAAGAGTCATTGGATTTTGACAGAAGAAATGACTGCAAATTAACATGTAGGTAGAGCACATCCATTGCTTCTTTCATCCCATAGGACAACACATGATTTTATAAATGGTGTTTAGGTAGCATATTCAGAAAAATCATTCATTACTGGAAGGAGGGCCAGGCCTGCTGCTGGTGAGTTATGAATGGGTTCCTGTTGTATTATTATTTTTTAATAGAAGGGATGGGTGTGCTGTGCCTTGCCCTGAGTTAAAAAAGCCAGTCTGTTACACAAAGATGCTGCATGGAATGCATGTTCTTTAAAGAGCAGAAGATCAAGACTGAAGAGGAAAAAAAAAAAAAAAGAGGGTCTGAGTTGGCATCTCCAGCATAAAACATCTCCAGTTGGCATCAACAGTGTAAAATGAGGCCTCAGCCTTCTGCATTAATTTGAGCAGATGGACTTGCATTGATAACACTCCTCTCTGCCCCAGACTTTGTGACTTTGGGTGAGTAACTTTAGGGCAAATTCTGCTGTAAGGCACGAAGAGTACTTAGATGCTGGACTCCCATCACCTTTCACCCAGAATTACCTTTGAAAATCCCCCTTTATATTTCTGCGTTCATATAAAACTAAAGTCTAATGACTTTCCCATTTCCTATTTACCCTGACAGCCTGAGGGGATCAGTGACTCTCTGTCTCTACTGGCTGTCACAAGCCAGCTTTTATTAACTGAGGACTTGAGCCCATGCTGGAATTTAAATGAGAGTAAATTTTGTTGGTTAATTGATAATCCAAATCATGGTCTGTTTAATTGTTATACATTGGTATTATGGGTTTTTCTAAGGTTCTGTTTACGTTACCTGGTTATTTTGAAGACACCCTTGGGAAGTAAGGTGGTGGACTGATGGCTTCAAGTTTGACCTTCTTAATTCTGTTTTTCAGATTTAAGTAAAATATTAAGATACAGATGCTCAATTATCCACTTGTTATTACTTCTCTACTAGGACCAGGAACAAGAATTGCTGTGACTTTGGCTATGAACTGGCTAAATATACTGATTAATTGTGTATAAGACCAGCTCATTCCCAGACATTGTATTTTTGCTTCTTTTGCTTATCTCTTGTATCTTGTCCCTTAGAGGGACATTTGGATGATTTATTCTAAACCATCAATTACTTAGACACATGTCTCTCTGAGGGGCTAGGCTCTCTCCATCAACTGTAAGAGAAGCGTAGATGATAAGATTACAGATGACCCCAAAGTTTTATGCTTTGACCAACACTTTGATGTTATTCAGCCAGGTTAACCCTGGCCTTTAGCTGGTAAGCTGCTGAGTGTGGGCACTTTCATGGAGGAGGTTTGTATGGCGCTTAGCACACAGCAGTTCCATGTAAGACCAGTAATAACCACATTTCCAACAGTAGGAATCTGCAAGAGTTTCTAAGAGAGAGAAGAGCATGTTCCTGTTGAGGTGAGACCTATAAACATGAAACTGTGGCTCCACAAACCCGGCTCACAGATTTGGTTGACGTCCTGAAGATGTGTTTTTCTGGAAGTGGAATATGCTACAAGTTTTGAACTGCAGTCAAACTCCCCCAACTTTGTGGAAATGACAAACCCTCCTTCTGAGCACTAAAGATTGCCATGAGCCTGAAGGGAGAATGGGAGTGTGCAGCTGGATGTGTGTGTGTATTTGTGAAGAAGGGAGGAGGGACGAGGAAAGTTTCTCCTATGAAAGAAATTATCCAATTTGAAGCAAGTCCCTCATGGGAAGAGCTGTGACAGACACTGCTCTCTTCCTGTTAATTTTCACAGTGCAGCTGTCAGCGGGTCTGTAAATAGTACTGCGCGAAGCCAATGCTTCCTATCCACACATCAACCATTCAATTAACAGAAGAACAGAAGAAGGAAATAAAGTGCACCACAGCCTTCTATCACAGCTTTGATGTTTCTCAGCAATTTATGAAAGTGTACACAAATCTAATTACAAGCCCCACTGCTTCCCATTTACATGGAGCTCCTCAATTTCAGAGCTATTTATATCAAAATAATTGTTAAAAATACCTCAGCTGATCTACGGCATTGTGGCCCCCCACTCACCGGAGCCGCCACGCTGCTCCTCCCAGGGAGTTTCTGCAGAGTCAGCGTTTTGGTGCCAGCGTGCACGCATAACAACAGCTGCTTCCCCACCGCTCTGCAAGCGAAGCGCCCAGGCTACAACTTCATCATGCGCACGAAGGCCTGTTTTCCTTCTTTCCTCCACCTGCTCAGAGCTCCTTCTGGAGACTCTCACTGCTTTCCCTTCCACCCCTAATTTACTTAAATATTCCTCTGCTGTGTTGACAGGGGTTGAGAACAGCTGCTTGGCCAGTTTTTGTAATGGGACTGTGTCTTAAGGCAACTTCACAGTGCTTTGCAAAGTTGTTACTGCACCGTAGGAATGCACAGCGATAACAACAGCAGTCATAAACATAAGCTGGAGTTGGTTTCTTTGATGGGGTGCCTGAGCATCCAAAGCCAGGAAAATGGGAACTGGTGTCCCATTTGCCTTAAGTCTGAAAAAGGGCCATTACACACGACTTATTGGCAACGACTTTTGTTTCTCAGGGCAATTTTTCATAATCTCATGTTTAATTCACTCTCACTTGGTAAGCTAAATAGGTGGAAAATTCCTCTATCTTAGCTAATGGCAATTTCATATAGTATGAGAAGGTAGATAGTACATTTATAAGGCAAGAAGAGAATCATTTCACCTGACTATTAATTGTATTTGGCTGGGAATTTTGGTGCCATGCATGGACTTCCAAGGAACACAGTAGGTAGAGGCTGAAAGTCAACCTTGTTCAAGGTGTTGTGTCATTCTTATTTTCTTGATTAATAAAAAAAATTGTAAACAGAACAATTAGAGATCTAATTGGTCTGTCACTTAACAACACTGAGTAATAATTCCATAATTTGATATAGGTGTTCCTGAGCAGACATTTGGAGTTCTTTTTGTCATTTGTGTTGATAAGAATTGCATACAAAAATGTTGAAATGAAAGGCCCCAAGTTAAGAAAGTTTTGAAGTTTTGGGTTGCAGTACTTTCTTTTTTCTTTTTTTTTTTTTTTTTTGTTCTACTAAGTTGAATCTTTCTCTGAAAGACAGACATCTGTTCAGTGCTTGTATCCAAGTCTCACATATTCCTTTCTTTCCACTAAACCAAGGTTTCCATCTGAAAAAGTAATTTTCAAGGCACTTGTTCAGCCAGGCATAGATAGACTTGGAATGCTACTACCTGGACACAGAAGTAATGCTGTGATTTGACAAAGCTGATGCAGAGTTTTATAGTAAAACAAAACTTGGCCCGTGTGATGGGGCAGACATCTTACAGGGTTCTGGAGGTCTTAATGGCCTTAAATTTCATTAATTAAAGAAAGATATAGAATGAACATGGTGCTGACAGTCAGTGTGTTAGGCAAGTTCACAGTACACTTAATCAATCAGGAGTCAGAGGACTCAGATGTGCGATGCCTGGTTTTTGAATCCCAAATGCTCTAGTTAGGGAGCAAACACCCAGAATGGGATTCAGCTTCCCCTGCATAGGACATGAAGTCAGATGTCCACTCTAAGCTGCTTACTCCTTGCACACTCAGTAAGGAGGCAAATGCCTCCGTGGCTCAGTCAGGCAATCTTAAACTACATGTCCGAGGTATGTGGGAGGAATCACCACTGGAAGAGAAGTCAAATGAATAGCTTTAATATATGACTTGCAGGTTGTTAATGTCAGCTGGTATAGTCACCCTAGATCTCTAGCTCCAGCAAGATTACTGTGGCAGTGACAAGTGAGGCAGAAAGATTGCAGGGTGGCAAGGGTGTATCACTGGTGAGCAAAGGCAATTTTAGACTCTGATACATCTGCAGGAAGCAAGTTTTTTTATCTTTTGTTTTTAAGCAGTATAGGTCCTTTCTCATTTTAAGTTGCACTTCAGGTGAAGAACCACTGTTTTTTGAACTGGCAGACAATAGAAATCTGACACATAAAACTAATTAAAAAGCACACTTCTATTTGGGTTTTGGTTTGACAGGTTTCAAAAATCTATTTCTGTAAAATAAAATTCCTCCAGAGGTATCTATTTTTCTCTATTGATTATAATAGAAACTTAGATGACAAACATTTAGGTGACAACCTCAGATGTAGTTCCTTAGCTTCTGGATGTCTTAAATTATGTGACACAATTCTCACCTCAGGTATTCAGTTTAATGCCTTTATGGGGATCTCCACTATAATTAATGAAAGGGACAGGCATGCCCAGAAGGTGATTTAGCCCATCCTAGCACAGATAGATGAAGAGAAGAATGCACAAATCTCTAGAAATATCTCTCTCCTTTCTGTAGGAATCCTAGAAGAGGTTTAGAACAGTTCACAAACTTCTAGACTGTTAAAGCTAAATCAAGCCAATCACACTCTTCGCTACTCACCTCTATGCAGAAAATGTAGATAATAGTACTCTTTTACCCCTTCCAGGAATTAACTTGTAACAAGAAATTCTGAGGTGCCACGGTGGGCAAGATGGTGAAAAAGTTGCAACAGTAGTATAGCTTTTAACCCTGTGTACTTTCTGATAAAGAATGAAGGCTGCTGCAATTTAGGTATATGTGATAAAGTGTGGGGGAGACTTTATTCTGTGTGGGTGGATGGACAAGGCTGTTTCTTAGATGTGTTAGATGTGTTGTGCAGAATGACTCTTCAACATTTGGCTGTCACCCGGATATGAAGGCATGGAGAGAAGGAGAAAACCAAGCTGAAGATGATGCCTAGGTAGGAGCATGACTGACAGTTAGGATGATAATGTTGGCCTCAGTGATTGAGAATGGAGGCGGAGGAGACAGTATTTAGGAGGAAAAGTTTAGGAGCTCTGTTTTATACATATTGAGCTTGATCTGGCAGCTAGACATCCACTAGGAGATGCTGGAAAGACAGGACAAGATTTTCGTATGGACAGGAGTCAGCCCTGCAGCAGAGAAGTTAGACCTGCAAGCTGTCACTATAGAAATAGTAGTGGAATTTTTGTTGGTGGATAAGGCTGCAAGGGACAAAGCTTGGATGAGGAAGGGAAGAGAATCAATTGAAGAGACCTGTTTAGGCCCCCATATGGATGGGAGAGACAGGAAGGGACAGAATAACCAAAACTAAAAGTACAGTGCATATAATTGTTATAAATACATTATAAACACATGCAAAAGTACATGAAAATTATGATCTCTCATAAAGGAGGACATGGAGGTCAAGTAAAACACTATCATAAAGCTGATGAGTTGACAGGCAATATGATTTTAAAAGATTCCAAAAAGCTCTCTTGGCACATAGATACAAAAGGAACTTTGGGCCTGCTCAAAAGTAAGGGATTTTGGGAAAGTTCTTTCTGAAAGCAACTGATTGTGTGAAAATTGGAAAGCTGTAGACCTGTTTGGTAGGCCCTTGGGAGAAACAAGTGGGCTTGTGACGGATAGCGGTCAGGCACCTGTCCAAGGAAAGGTTAATAAAAGAAAAAGAAAAAACTTTCATAAAAGAAAGTTGCCTTTTGAAACTATTAGGCAACATATGTTGTGTGAACAGGAAGTCACAGTAGAGCAATAATCCTGACAGCTGTGGAGAAACAGGAGTCTGCCGCAGGAACGAATGGCTCGAGACCTGACAAGAATGATGATGGATGCCCCGTTGGTAGTACACGAAGACAAGGCAAGAGACATTTAAATTGGCTGAACCACAGGAACAACTTTGAGTTGGCATCGCAGCCAAACAAATGAGGCCAGTCCTAAATGGTGAGAGAAATGTGAGGGGGTACTGAAGAAAGATGGCAGCAACGCACCCCTCATTTCCAAGGACAAGGGCTACATCACCATCTCACAACAAGGTGGCTGCATTTCTCTGTGAACATCGAAGCCCTGAAAGAAGCTGCACACCCTGAAGCACCACGAAAATGAGCATGGGAACAGAGATCACTTGCAGGATTTGGTCCACCTCATTTAAAGTACCTTAAGCGCCTTGAGGCCCTGTAGGGAAAACCAGTATGTGCTCCACGTCTTGATCAAGCAGCAGTCACTTGACAGGTCCTCACTAGTTTGCTGAGCCAGGGTAACTGCCATGTGCCAGCTCATAGCTCATGGGAGATACAAGGCAACGCCACATAACTTAGCTTATAATGAAGAGGATGACATTCATGATTTTCTACTTGCTTTTCCTGTGAACTAAGAGTAGGTACGTGGACTACTGCTGAGGGTCAGCCAGTTCATGGAAAGCTGTCAAGCCATGGAAACTAAATTGTGAATCTGGTATGTGCATCTAGTAAGGGTTAAACTATGATGCTTTTTCAGGTGCCCAGATTTGGTTATTTAAGACATTTCTCAAAGAGGTATTTGAGTCAAACAAGCCAAAGGAAAAAATGGTCCCATAAAAAAGTGACTCATGAAAAGACCAAATTCTTGATTGTTTTGCACATCTTAAGTTCAATTGACATCAGCAGGATGGAACTGAAATTTGCTCCCAAATGGTCGAGAGGTGAGTATTTTTTCTTATCTAAAGTGTGCTGAAAATAGAATGGATAAGGGCTGGGGAAGGATAAGGATATTTTGGCTGTAGTAGATCTAGACAAATCTTCAACTCTCCTGGGGTTTTGTCTGTTTTTCTCCCATTTTTCTCTCACCCGTCACCTGAGTTTGCCAGCTTTTTGGGACAGGAACTGACTTTTTATTACACCTTTTTGTGGGATCATACTCTGTGGAACTGCAATTCCTGATGTCAGTTTATACACATTATCACTTTGGGTCAAAGTTTGAAAGAAAGTCATTAAAAGTACCTCTTTGACCTGTCTCAGGAATGATGCCCATAACATTTCACTATGGGATGTCAGCATCAAGCACAGCGTCTGGTTTTGTTAGAAGTAATCTCTTAGGAAAAGACTCCTAAAAGTATTGTAATACTTCAAAAAACTGAGACCCCCCCATCTGTAAGGAGATTGTTTTCAGTACCATCACTGGTATTTTTAATCTGATTTGTGTAAGATGGGGTTCCAAAAGATGAGATCTTGATGATTTACTACTTTTAGAAACCTTTTCTCCTATAAAAAATTTCCATTTTTGTCCCTGCAAAGACCTAGAGACAATCTTCCAGACCCACTTTGAACTTGTTTGGATAAATTCATGAATCTACATCAGTCTCTCACTGAAAAGGAGATTTTTCACTCTTAAATATCTTCTATTGAGCTTCCTGCATACTTTCCAAATTGTTGGCTTGTTTAACCTTTCAGGATTTACACTATGAATAATTAGTAATAAAAATACTATACTATTATAATAAGCCAAAATATGCTGGACCAGATTGTCTTTCCTTGCTGACAGTCGAATGCCTTACATTCCTCTGGATCTGTGTGATGGTGTACAAATATAATTTTGCATAGAAACTACATTTCCATTTCTACTTTCCTGAACTATCAGGCTTGACACCCCATATTACTAGACATTTATCCAAGCCTTACAATCCCTCAAATGTTTCCTGGAAGATTCAGTAGTTGATCTGACTGTCTTTCAAAAGTTGGATGTAGGGGACCACATTTATGCCTAGGTAGGCACTTCTGTAGTAGCAGTGAGAAGTGCCTATTGTGGTGTGATTTCTCTCTAGCTTCTAGTGCCATCATGTGAACATACTGCTTTCTGCTGAATGCTGGCAAAAAGTTCTTTATCCTTCACCTAGAGGTAGGGACTTTTTGGGAAGGGAAAACAAAGAAGCCCTTAGACACAAGTTTCTGCTTGATTCATCCTTCTGAATCTTCAAAGGTTAATACTCATGATGAGTTTTACCCAACGTTTTTGGCATCTGTGAACCATACATCTTTTTTTTCAGTTTCATCAAAACTGTTGGTGACAGAACACAGCACCCCTTGGTGTTCTGTGCCTATGTGAAATGACAGTGTTATCCTGGCCTTTCCACTGATGAGATAAGCACACCCAAGGCCCTGCATGCCTGAGCTGTTATCCATTCTTCATAGAAGATGAGTGGTAGAGCATAGGTAAGTCATCCCTCCTCCTCAATTAGGCAACAGGACAGTAAAGGCTGGACTGATCCTCACTTGCTTGTGCTACAGAGCTACTCACCGGCATTGTCTGGCTGCCATGCAAGGCATTGATGGCTGCTTGGGCCTCCGCATGTGAAGAGTATTTCACAAATGCACACCCTGGAAGACAAAAAAGAAGAGCATAAGAAGGGTTGCATTGGTACAATGAAAGTCAACCTAGTTGAGTGTCCTATCCTCAGAACTAGACTATAAAGAAGGTAGTGGAGAAAGTATAATAAGCAAAAATGCTCCTGGTTAACCCTTCCCAAAGTCTGGTCATCAGCAGCCTGAGGACCTTCTGAGGCAAAGTCACATACAGAATCCCCACACTGCTTGTAATGGGCACTTTGGGACACAAACTTAGCAAGTACTTTTTGAATCCACTTATCTTTTGACCTCCACAACTTGCAATGGCAGTGTTGCACAGATTTCCTATTTATTGGGTGAAAATGAATTTCCTTTTATTTGTATTAGACTTAATACTAATGCACCTCTTTCTGGGGTTATAAGAAACAGTAAGGAAGTGTGTAAAAGTTACCAGAAAACTACACATAGTTGTTACAAGCAACAACAAGCCAACTACACAGAAGGTATTCAGGTTACTTGAAACCCACAAGGCACCTTATCATATCACTGTCTGGTAGAGCTCCATGACAGACTGCTCAGAGCTTGTCTTGGCTAAAGCAGCCTTGGCCTGACAAAGCACAAAATAGCTTCCGATGAAGAAGTTGGGATAAGACAGATCCACATGTGATGATTGCCATCTTGCCACCACCAACATTTGAATCTTAGTCTTTCACTGTGAGCTGCAGAGCCAGTGGCTGTATAGGTGTTTTCCTTTGGACATTAGAAAAATGTAGGCAGTGCTTCTCTAGCCTGCATTACCATGTGAGGAATCTCTCACTGAACTCTTACATAAGGTTGTAGGGCAGGAAGGTGCCTTTATGAATATGTGCTAGAGTGCAGAAATGATCAACAAAGGGTCACACACACCACCAGAGTGGCGGAAAGTATTGCTAACACATTCAGCTACAAGCAAACTGACTCAGGGAGGGGAAGCTTAATTTCCATATGTTAAGGCAGTTTTTGAACAGACTGGGAGAGATCTGAGAAGCTCTGGCTTCCATCCCCTTCTATTAGTACCAAAGACTTTTGAGCTTTTAATCAATTTCTAGAGCCCTAGCTGTTTCCCTGAAGGACTGCAGATGACTGCACAGGGGATGCCAGTCCTGACAATGGGACAGTTCTCCTTTATTCCCTTTGCAGAATCTTTAGAAGGTCCACACACCCTTATGGATCCATACAGTGCAGGGTGAAAACTCAAACGTTAGAACACCCCACTTGCAAACTAGAGGAATAAGTCCCAAAGCTACCCAAAAGCTACCCACTGCAGGCTGACAGAAGTGAAATCAAGAAAGCAGCAATAGCCCCTTCTAAAAATAATACACGCGTGTGAAATTAGCTTACAGTTAGGAGTCCTTCACTTTGCATTACCCCCTTCAGCATTGTGCGCAGACTGTATTTCAGGGAACGCACAACAATTGTTACTAATAGTTGGATCTAATTTATAAGGAGCTGAGAGAAGACAATCATGAGAAAATGAGATGATAAACTTCAGCTGGAAACAATAGGGATCAATTATGACATAATCGCAGCCCAGCATTCCCAGGCTCCAGAGATACTGTGCCTTCCTCTTCATTAATCAGAGATAATCCAGAATTAGGGTGTTTAATTATCTGCAGAGATTCTTTTTTACTTTCTGCCTCTAAAAAAAAAGATGCTGATTAGCAAATATACAAAAGCTTTCCAGCTCCAGTCACCCATTGTATTTAGAGCAGGTTTTTTGGCTCCAGTATTGCTGTCATGTTGAAGGCTTCACTCTCTTTGGGTGAAATTTACTCCTGTGCTGAGTAACCTGATGGATCACTGGATAAGGTAGGAATGAAAGCAGCAGCAGGCGTTTATCTTGTTTAATGACTAAGATGCTAATGGAATCCCTCCTACTGCTTCCAGTAGATTTTGAGGTAGCAGGGCAAGTGAAAACTCAGCTTTCATTGGTGTGTGGTGGCAAGACAATAGCACAGATTGCAAAATTTTGGCCCTTTTTTGTGTGTGTTCCATGGGTTGGCTTCTGCACACAACATCAAATGTACACATAATCTTCTTCTCTCCTATTTTCACCAGAACTGACTCCAGGACCTCATGAGCTGAGGACATAAGTCATGCCACTCTCCTCAGAACAATCATGCCCCTTTGACAGGAGCAGATGTAGAGTTGGAAGGGATTTTGAGACACAGAGAGATGTATTACCTATGCTGAACAGGGGAGATACATGTCCTCAGATGTTTTTTCTTTCCTTACTTCCAGACCATAGAGCTGAAAAGGCTGCTCTGAGTGTCTTGTCAGCTTGGAGGAGACCACAAAGTCAGGGCCTAAGGTTTTAATTGCAGAGGGTGTTAAGACCCCTCTGGTGGAACTTCTGGTGCTGTGGGAAATCTTTACTTTCTGAGTTACTGAAGTATATGACTGCTGAATGGAGGAAAAAAAGAGGGGGGAGAAAAAAAAAAAAAGCCTGTCCAAAGAGCAGCAATGCAGACTCTGTGGGTTCTGCTGGTTTGCTGAACTGCATCCCCTTCAGCTTTCTCACCTGAGGACTCCTGCTGAGGGGTCCTGCACTCCTGGCTTCACATTGGTGAGCTCTACCCAGAGGGGTGCAGGAAGCCTCCTTCCTCTTCCACTTCTCCCAGGAAAGACAGGCTCTGCATTCCCTTTCAGGCAGAGGAATGCCTCAGTCCCAGCTCTTCGCTACCTGCTTGCATGCTCCAGCCTCTGTGCCTACCCTTGAGTGACTCATGTAGGAGGTATTTCTGCAGCCCCATGAAGGGCATGCCTCAGGGCATCACCCATGGCTTCAGGAAAGGTTCAGGGCAGCTTCTGGCTGTGACTGGACTGTGGTGGCGTTAAAGTGGGAAGCTAGGACCTACATCCTGAGAGCATTGCTTGCATTGAAGTACCTGGAGGACTTAGAGGCCCACCACAGGGATGCCTGGTGGGGCTTCATGTAATGGGTTGGATAGAATTGAAGTCTATGGGATCTGATTGCTCTCTGGCACTTAGACAATCTGCTTGAATCTCAGTTTAGGTGGAATTTAAGCCTTATGGGTTTTTACCCAAAATAAGTAGCTCACAAGGAATGTGTGTCACATATTGGTTTCTAGCAGATGGAAAA
>VZTL01039415.1:241-17058 GCA_013400535.1 Scopus umbretta
AAAATAGTCACTACCCAACATATCACCAGCCTCTCAGATTGCCCCCCATCCACTTGATTAGTGCACAAATGGAAAAATAACCTTCTCAGAGGCAAGATATCTAAGCCTTGATCATTTCACTGGCACATTTAAAGGTATGAAGCAGGAACTCCACAGGCTAGAATTACTACTGAATTCCCTTTATTTTGAAGTTGCTGCATCAGATGTGAGAGTTAGGGGCATTAATGTCACTTTCTGTAGTCAGCTTTTAGCCAACAAGTTCAGACCTTAATAATGAGTTCAATAATGTAACTGTGAGGCTGAGAAGACTGAGGGATCACGATAAAGAAACAATCCTTGACAGAAATAGCAACAGTACTTATGCCCCCAAATTTAACATGTAGCCTAAAAGCATACCAGAAGAATTTCAGCTTGAAGTTATGTGCATCAGACAACTTTGTTAGGAAGATTCTTTGGAAAAAAGGTTTCTACTCGGGTTTTTTTCCCCACCAAACAATGCCTTATTTGTATCTTCTGTTCAACGAGTAAAATTACTCCTCTGTCTATTGCTTTCTTCTGTATTTCTCCTCTAAGAGGGAAATACAGGGTAAAAATAGCCCACAGATTGTAAGAACGTATAACTATTGCAACTGATGATTCCTTTCCCACAGCCTGTAATGGCCCCTGGTGACTTAAACCTGACCATCTGTCATATCACCCACCTCGTATCGAGCCATAGGACTCAAATAGAAGGCTACCGATTAGAACATTTACAGAGCACACAATATAGCAAAAGCTGCAAAGAAATTTCCAACTGGATAAATCAGGAAGTATTTTTCTCCTTTTGAAAGCTCATGCAGTTTCTTGAAAAAGTGTCTTTGTAGTGCGGCTCTAGCATTCAGAAACAGTGCCTTCTGTCTACACTCCATTTCTAACTTCAACAGATTGCCAGAGATTCACTGGTCATCCTGGTCGTTGTACCACAAACAAGCTGTTTCCACAGGCTCCTGGAGCTCAAAAACCTTAAGCATCTAAAACTATTGCTGTTGTGTCACGACAGCAGCAAGAAAACCTATTACAGTGGCACCCAGTGCTGCTGCTATAGATCAGAGCTTGGTGGCAGTTCCATAACAAATGCCATCTAATGGCGTCTACCATTCTTCCATTCTACACTGGTTTGGTCTGAAAGCTGCCAGGCAACATTAGGATACAAGCACCTGTTTCCACATGAGATGACTTCTAAACGTTCCCCACCCTCCCCCCATTTTAAATGGAAATTTTGAAATCCAACCAGAAAAAAGTTTCTTTGGGTAATATTCCACATAAGGTCTGAAGATAAGAATTTACTGCCCTGACAAGCAAGCTCTCTTCCGTATGATACCTCTCTTCCAATGAAACCATAAACATTGTATGTAATTTAAGTGACGGCAACCAGGACTTAAATTCCATTGCAGAAGCAGGCTGAAGTACAACCTCAGCTAAAAAAAGGGAGGTGCCTGTATGAAACCTCCTTTGTATTAACAAGCATGAGTAAATACTCAAGTAATCAGAGAAGTAACTCAGTGCTCTCGGAGTGTTACTTCCTACAGATACAGACAAGGTGACTCTACTTGATTACCCAACAATGAAAAACTACCATAAGGAGAGCAGTTTATAGGTATAGCTATTAGCCTACACATGATTAATGACACGGCAGCAAGTGGTATCAATACTGCTTTGACCTTAAGAAGCATATTAAAAAAAAAAAAAAAAATCAAAAATGGTGTGCACACATTCAGTTTCCCACGGAAGCATCTTCTCCTCCAAATTAGACTCGCAATAATTATTTAAGAACCCTAACACTTCTAACTGGTTAGAACATAAAGTCAATTTATGTAGTCTGTTATTTTGCTCTCGTTTAGACATCTAATCTGGAAAGCATAAGACTTGACATCCTTTTCCCCTCAGCCTTCTCACTCAAATTATGCTCCTGAACACAGGCACAGACTGCAGAATAAGAACATCAAGAACTAAAGCACTAGGCCCAAGCAGGAGTTACACCACAACAATTGTCAGGTAGTGGTCTACAACATGCACCTGTATCTATAAGTCCACACGATACTCCCACACACTGAAGTTAACAAAAAAGGTTTTCACTGTGGTATTCTAATCTTTCTGTAGAATTCTTAACACAGCACAAGCAAACACTATGAACAACCACATCAAAATCAAGATACTCATGATTTAGACTTTCTAGTCAAATTCAGAAATAATCTGGTTTGTAATGGACAGCCTCAGAAGAGAAGATTCCCTAAAAGAGTAATTCTAGATGATATAATGTACACAGCACTCGGTTTAGTCTGACAAAAAGAACAGGATTACGCAGGAAGGGAGCAGAGAGAGAAAGAACTCCCTTACAAGATTAAAATAAACTTACTGGTTGAATTGCCTTGCATCTGGATGATACATTTGGATTCTTTGCTGGTTTCTCGGGAATTGAAGGGCCGGACCCGAACAGCCACCTTCACTGAAGCCCCCGACATTCTGGATGCTTGTAGTGCAGTCAAAAAATTGAAAGTGAAGCAGTCAAGAGTGTTTCAAGTTATCCTTCTTGTTGGTGTTTTCTAAGGAGAAAAATATCATTTAGTTATTTACAGCTATTGCATTCAAGATGTTGATAAAATCAGTGAGGTTCAAAGTCGTTTGACAACTTTGATTTCTGCTCTGCAATCACCGTCCCACCCCCGAGAGCTGTCGCTTCAAAGACAGAACCGGAAGCACACTTAACAGCACCTGTACGCCGTCTCCCCAGCCGAAAGCTTCTGTCATCTGAAGCGGTTCTTTTGCAGCGTACAAATATATTTGTTTTCGTTACTTGGTTTCCTTCCCAGAAAGTAGGGGTGCCAATAGCAAAATGAAGATCTGGTTGCAACATGTGTTAGGCTTAACCTAACGAAGATAATTTTAGCAGTAAAGATACAGCTACTTAGATTTCAGCATGTGCTAGCTACCATATACTCCATATCTAGGCTCTCTAGCTGTCAACCCCTGCTGCCACAATGCATTCACAGTAATATTAATACTAGCACGAGCCTGATGGGCCATATCACACTGAATTTCAGTACACACCGTTCCAGAGAAAAGGGGATACCCAACAACCTTCAAGAACCCTTTGCAGTCCTGGGAAAGTCCTCTTCTCAAAGGGAATAAAAACTCATTAACTACTTGTATATTTAGTGATTAAAGGACACACTACTCTGTAAGGAAGAAGAAGAAACAAAATTGCCTTCATGGTAAATATTACTATCTATCTGCAGCAAACGTTGGCCAGTAAATTCATCTTCACGATCAAAATACTTCTTCAAATCCTACCGCATTCAAGTGATGGACCACTTTAGTTGGCAGGAAACTATCCCCGATACCCACAGTCCAAACTTCAAGGCATGTCCGAGACAGTATTGAAATGTAGGGTTAATAACAATTGATTCAATTGAATTGTCCTCAACTAACCTCTTCCATTAGAAGAAAGTTTTTCAGTCGGTCTACAATTAAGCAGTGTAACTTATTGCCACAGGATACCACCAGTAATGAAGCTAAATAGACTCAAAAAGCAATAACATAGACTCAAAGAAAAATCCATCAAGGTCTAAGAAAAAGCTACCACCCTTGGACAGGAAAGCCTCCATGGCACAGACTCTCAGAACCTGGAAGGCCATACTGAGAAAATACAGTTACATGGTTGATTTGTCCTTATATTCTAGATACCTGCTATGGCCACTGCTGAAGACAGGATTCATGACTAGGTCAATCTCTGGTCTGACTCAAAGCAGTCATTTCTAGCTAGAACCTGAGTTAACGCGGGCAGAACCCTACCCTGCACAAGTCACCACGCATGGCCCAGAAGTCTTAACACCTTCTTTTCTAATTACCTATACACCACATATCCAATGAAATGCTCATTTCAGGTTTTTAATCACAGCGCCACAAAGTAGAAAACTTACTAGCAGATCTAACGCAGAAGCATTTCAGCTCTAAAGTAAGTTCTACGGCTGGTAAAAATACTTATACAAGCTTAATTCAAGTTAGGACATATCTTCACACAATACAAAAAGTTTTAATAAAATCTGCATTAGTTCATTAATGCCATCACATGGTGAAGGCAGAAATTAAATTACTCCACCAAGTAGAAGTAGTAATTTAATGCATTCCTGATTTTAGCAGGTTCCTGAGGTATCTCACCAGACTAGAAGAATGTCTTTAGGAACAAGACAACTGAATTTCAGTATCAGTGGTACAGCAAACTGGTAGAATAATGATTCATGATACAGCCGCACAGTCAACTTCAGGTTAGAACAGAATTTTAAGAAGTTTCACTAAAAACTTAAACATAGAATAAAGCAAAAAAGTAATGGGAATGAATTTGCATGATCTTCAAAGTTTACTGGAGATTCTAGGTCATTTTAGAGGACTGCTTTATTCGTTCTTGCTCAGAGGCACCTACCTTTTTGTATAACAAAGTGTATCAAACATGTAGCTTCATAATAACCTTCTTCCCGAGTATCTACCCTGTGGAATTTTTGCCCTCCCTTCTTAACATGACCCTTGCGTAAGTACCCGTGCCCTCACATGAAAGCTAAGCGACAAGACTAATCCTGATACATCCCAGTAGTATTATTCAGCTGACCCTCAATATTGCTGCTAGAAAACAGCAATGTTACTGTATAGGCCACTAACCATTCTGTTTCTGAAATACAATTTAATAAATTTATCAAGTGCAAAACCTCTGTTATTATCAAGTTCATAGTCACACAGTTTATTTTGTCAGATTGCAGAAAAAGATGAGTAGGTGGAATTTTCATAGGGCGTAGCACATCATTGAAACTCCACCTGACATCAGCTTAGTAGGTCTCATCTTTCTTTTCCCCATCTACCCATATTAATGTGAAAACCACAATTTCGTCAGCTTCCCACAAGGACCAATAAATAATGGTAAGGCTATTAATGAAGGGGATTTTTTTTTTAAGAAAACAAAAACTACAACCAATGTGTTCTTATAATATTATTTATATGAAACATAGGGAGCTTTGTTTCCCTTCTTACTGAAGCGTCCCACATACAAAGATTTTTTTTTCCTGATGTTTTCACAGAAATACCTTAGAGTACTACATTAATTTCTACAGATAACTAGTATATCTAGGAAAATGGCAAACAGAAGATGAAGTGAAAGAATAATCTACTTAAAAAAAATTCTTGAGTACCTCTGAACACCATATTCACAATAAGAAAGCATGAAAAGCATACCGCCAGAGACTCCATATGCACTAGCTAAATAATAGCCTTGTTTGAAATATAGCTGTGAAGAAATTCTTACAGAACAGGTCACAAAATCACCTACAAGAGCATAAAAATTTAATTGCTAGACTTTTGCAATTACCAACTTTTCCCATCCCTAACTTTTCTGCTCACAGAAAATTAAATGTGGTATAATTTCAAGTCTCATTCATTCTCAACTCTACTACTTTTCATAGCTGAAGTAAGCAAAATGCCTACTTGTATTTGCACATTTCAGATGTTTTGAACACCATTTCACTATGCAAGACTTAATTTTCCTTAATAAGAAGAAAATTAACCAAACCCTAACAACTTAAATTTATGGGAAGCTTAGAAAAAAGTGTTAAGAGTTTTGAGGGTTTGGGTTTTTTTTTTTTTCAGTTATCAGCAACTTTAACCAGTTGTAACATTTTATAAAGGCAGTACTGCCCTCATCATATAGAAAGATAAAATAAGGCAAAATGAGACCAAGTCGCATAGCACCACAGATAATAAATTGCAACTGTTTTTCCACGGTTCACATTTCCCAGTAGTATCACTTACTACTACAAAACGTTGTCTACAGAATGGCAATAGGAGACACACCTTGCAACAGAGCAAAACAAGATGTGCAATACAGTCTGTGTACAGGTTTAGAAGAACAATCTATAAAAAAAAAAAAGCTAACTTTTCTATGTTCCTTATAGGCTTAGAAGGCTGTCATCCACGCTAGAATGAATCATTCTCCTAATGTCTTGGAAAGAGTCTACCAGCTGTGTATCTTTTAACGTTCAGCCTGTATGAACCCAGTCAGGAACCAAGTAAAGAAGGGAGCTGCAAGCCCTAGTCTTTGACATGATATACCACTGCTCTAAAACAGGTGGTAGATAATATTTGACTTGTTGAGCTCCGTCAGCACAAAAGCAAATCCTACTTGTCAATTTTACTTTTTTATTTTAAACTATTATTAAAAGATACCCAACATCCACCATTTAGGTCACACAGTGGGGTTTTAATATTAAAGTGTGTCATTAAACAAATCATCTAAATATCTTGTCTGTTTTCCCTTATTCAAGCTGACAAACCCAACGGCGTTGGTCAATCACCCTTCATGGTCTCAAAGCACTTGTAACTAGGTTTGGCCTTGCACACAGATGTCTAAAGAAACAAGCTGTTCATTAAGACTTGGTTCCCTGGATGTGTTTGAAAGTTCTGACAAACCAGTTTTTATGCAATGTCAAAATACAGACTATATTACTATTGTCTGAAACAAAGTTACAAACAGAGTAGGGATTTAGAGTCAAATTATTACTTATATATTCAGAGAGGTTTGCAACAAGTTCAAAGCGGTTACAAAAACAATGTTCAGAATCTGTATCTTTACATTCAAATTAAAAAAAAGAAAACCCACCACACATCACGAATGAAGCAGCATCACTTTTATTTAACATAGCCAGCCATTGTGTCGTATTTGTATAGGTATACCTACCAAAGACTGTGCTAACTTTTAAACAAAACAAAAAAAAAATCGCTTGTAACTTAATCAGTACAACAGCTCTAAAGAAAGAAAATGAACGAGGATAGAGATTAGTATATGGCAAGTTAGCAAAACAGCTGTTCAGAGCAGCAGGGGTTTATGAACAAGAGGACCACGGCGAATCCAATTTTAGGTCCTCCACTAAGGATCACGGAGTGACGACAGTCTGATATATCAGCTGAACTCACACACTACGAATTGGTATCTTCGTACTAAGTGAAGACACCGGATAGAACAGGGGGGCAAAACTTGGCAATGCGCTGAAAATCTGGGCATATAAACATACGGCTATTTATCAACACACCAATGTACTGGATTGTGCAATAACAAAAAGAGCTGAGCTAAGAAGGAGCTGGGGAAGTGAGGAGAAATATACTTTAAAATTTGTTATGAACGTATTTTGCATTTCAGAGAACAGATACAGATTCACCACCTGCTTCTGGTGAATTCTAGTTCTCCAACCACCGCTTAATACCCATATTCTGCCAATGACCCCAAAACTACCAGGCCTGTCATCCTGTCTCCTGACGCCTGCCTCCTGACTTAGCTCACAGCGGATTGTCAGCTCATCATCCCAACATGGCTGCCTCAGTAATTGTGNAAGGCGGCGGGGCCGGCGAAGGAGCGCAGCGCGGGGCGGAAGAAAGACAAGAGGGCGGCCGTCGCCATCACGCTTCGCCGCCTCCACCGAGGCTGGGAGACGCCCCCCCCGCCGCCGGGAAGGGAGCGGGAAGGGAAAGGGAGCGGGAAGGGAAGGGCGAGGGAGGGGGGAGAGGAAAGAGAAAGGCCGCGCCGGGGAGACAGAGCGGAGCGACGCGCTCCCCGCAGCGCCGCTCCCACACTGACAGGATCGCNTTTACATTCAAATTAAAAAAAAGAAAACCCACCACACATCACGAATGAAGCAGCATCACTTTTATTTAACATAGCCAGCCATTGTGTCGTATTTGTATAGGTATACCTACCAAAGACTGTGCTAACTTTTAAACAAAACAAAAAAAAAATCGCTTGTAACTTAATCAGTACAACAGCTCTAAAGAAAGAAAATGAACGAGGATAGAGATTAGTATATGGCAAGTTAGCAAAACAGCTGTTCAGAGCAGCAGGGGTTTATGAACAAGAGGACCACGGCGAATCCAATTTTAGGTCCTCCACTAAGGATCACGGAGTGACGACAGTCTGATATATCAGCTGAACTCACACACTACGAATTGGTATCTTCGTACTAAGTGAAGACACCGGATAGAACAGGGGGGCAAAACTTGGCAATGCGCTGAAAATCTGGGCATATAAACATACGGCTATTTATCAACACACCAATGTACTGGATTGTGCAATAACAAAAAGAGCTGAGCTAAGAAGGAGCTGGGGAAGTGAGGAGAAATATACTTTAAAATTTGTTATGAACGTATTTTGCATTTCAGAGAACAGATACAGATTCACCACCTGCTTCTGGTGAATTCTAGTTCTCCAACCACCGCTTAATACCCATATTCTGCCAATGACCCCAAAACTACCAGGCCTGTCATCCTGTCTCCTGACGCCTGCCTCCTGACTTAGCTCACAGCGGATTGTCAGCTCATCATCCCAACATGGCTGCCTCAGTAATTGTGCTGTACCGAATCCAGGGACAGATCCACTACCTACAGGTCCACGAAAAACACCCTGAAAACCACAATCCTCTTACATGCTTGCGTCTTCCAGCTGGCTGGGGGACTACGCCTCCCTCCTGAACAAACAATTATCGCCTCCACCTCATCAGAGCTAGAAAGGAGAAAAAGGACGGCGAAACGCGGCGATATTCGCGACCCACGCAGCGGACGGGATTCAGACGAGGAAAAGGACGGGAAGCGGCCGCACCGCCATGGCTCGCAGCGCCTGGGGGAAAGGGGAAGGACGCGTCCCGGGGGACGAGCAGATGCATCAGGCAGATGCAGGGGAGGAAAGGCCGAGCCGGGCCCCACGCCCTTGTGCCGCTGCCCTGACAGCTCCGGGGCACGCTGTCCTGCCAACCCTGCCCGTTCCCCCGCTCCGCTTCCCCGGCCCCATCCCACCNGGAGGGGGGAGAGGAAAGAGAAAGGCCGCGCCGGGGAGACAGAGCGGAGCGACGCGCTCCCCGCAGCGCCGCTCCCACACTGACAGGATCGCGGGGCTCTGCGCCCGAACCCGCCTCCGCAAGGGGCGGAACGTCTCTCCCACCAATAGACGCGCGCCGGTGCTCCCTCCTCCCTGCAGCCCACCAGTCGCCAGGCGGAAAATCGGCGTGTGCCCGCCTCCGGCCGTGCCAATCACAGGCTAACACGGCTCAGCACCAATCACAGCTCGGGATAGCCCGTCCGCAACGGCGATCTCCACTCCTCCTTCTGAGTCAATCCCTCCGCCGAGCCTCGGGAACACGGGGAATGGGAATCTTCTCCACCCCCAGCCAATCAGAACCCGGGACGGCGTGCGCGTCGTCCCTCTTTTAACCAATAACGAGCGGCACGAGGACGCCCGGGTCGTATCACCGCGCCGCCGGGGTGTGTCCGTGCGCGACCCCCCCGAGGCTGCGGCGGCCCTCCCTGGGCGCGCGGGAGCGGCGCCTGCCGTTACCAGAGACGTGAGCAGAACCCGGGCGCTTGTGGCTGAAACACCTTCGCACGGAGGCGGCTGGGTGGCGCCCCCGGCCCGAGGGGCCCCTGAGCGGTAGGCCTGCCGGCCGGAGAGCGGCGGCTGAGGGAGCCGATTCGCCAGCTCCCGGCCGAGCTCAGTGGGGTCCGGTAGGATCTTTGAGCCCCAACCGAGGCCTAACGATGGTTGTTCTGAGGGGAGGCGTTAATTTTCCCTGCTCCCTCCACTTCAAAACGCTTCTCGAGCGGCCTAAGTTATTTTGTGTAGATCTCGTAGTGTATTGTTACGTGATTAAATTGTTTTAGCCGATGGTGGTGTATTAGCTCTTGCACTTCCAATAATTTCACGCATATTCTCGTAGTAAAAATTCATTTTTGTGGCAATACCTTCAGCTGTAAACTCTCTCCATTAGTACTTCGATCATCTCCACTGTTAGAGGTAGGCTTGTGTTTAAGCTTACAAGCATTTTGAAGGAAACAATACTACATGAACTACCTTAGGTACATGTTTTCCATACACAATCATACATGCATTGGATGTACATTGTTGAGAACATTTGGGACCTGAGACTCCTGGTTTCAGAACAAGGTTTGGTTTTGTTCGCAGGGCCCTGGCTGTCAACTACATTAACCTTCACTGTGTCTCTTGTGCTCCCCATCGGTTTCAGGTTTGGGGGCAAACGAGTTATTTGTGACTTGTCGTTTGGTGAAAAGTGACTTTCCCTCTTGCCAGTCTCCTCATGCGTGCGTATCATCTGCCGTTACGCCTACGGATGCAAAAGCCTGCAATACGTAGCTGAACAGTGGTTTGTAGGGAAACACTGCCGCAGAACCAACAAAGCAAAAATAGGTGGCTTTCAGATGTCCTAGCGACTACCGTTATTTGAACTTTGGAAGACTCCTTATTGGTGTGACATACGATTTAGTGGTGGTTTTAGTGTGGTGTAACTGTGCTAACTTCTATCTAGGGCCACAGAGAATTAGGTCAGTTCTAATTTCTCAGGGGGGAGGGGGGGGGAATTCAAAAACCAAAACCTGTTTCAAAATCCTCTGCAAACTATGAGAATATGGGGTGTGTGCTGTAGTCCTCCACAATAATAGACAATGGGATTAATTTTACTTCAATAAAGTTTGTGTCGTGCCTCTTAGACATAAGACAGTGATGCAGGAACTCTCACAGAATAGTTCCAGTATGTTAATTTGGTTGCTTGCTTACAGAGTCTTGAAAAATCGGCTAGAAATGTGCAGAGCAAGTCTAATGACATGTTGAGAAAAGGTAAAGGGTACGTGACACGTGCTGTGTCGCATCTGGGAGGTCACTCACTGCGAAGGGAGAAAAGAGGAAAACTCCTCTTAAAATACCCAAGCATGGAGTTGAAAGGTGGTCAAGTATTAAGGCAGTCCTCACTAACTGATTGCGATGCCTTTCTAATTATAGAACTCAGGCATTTTATCTCAGTTTAATTAGACTAGCCTTCTCAGTATCATTTTTGAAAGTCAGGTCTCCTTGGGTAATGTAGAATTAACTTTAAAAATGCAGTTAAATGGAATTCTGCTGCAACGTTCTACTTCTAAATCCTGCTTAAAAAATTAGAATCTGTTCCCTTACAGGAAAGGGACCATTCTTAACTCCTTTAATGTTTCTGACCAATACCATATAACCCTGCAAAACAGCAGAAACAGATCCACTTCCCTGCAAGCACATTTAAAACTAGCATTTAGACATGCCTTTTCAAGACAATATTCACCTAATGAAGGTCCCCAGCACAAGGAAAGCGTTCTTGAGCATCGATAGACCAGAAAAACAAGAGCAAGTAGTACTGTGGAAAACGTCTTACATTTACTAGTACAAACAAGTATAGCTGGTTCCTCAAATCACTGAGAGATGCTACATGAAACCAGGAAGCCTACTGAAACAGAGGAAAGAGGGTAGGTTTAAGCGAAGTGATAACAAAAAGGAAGGCAGCTGCAGTGTAGTGCAACGCTCCTGGGGATTGTTGGAGTCAATCTGTTGGTGGCCAAAGCAGCGCTGTCATCCTGCTATTAACAGCATTAGGCTGTCCTTGCTGCCAGCAGGGAATAGCACCATTTACATCTCTGTCGGCTATTACATAAGTGCAAATTGTGATATAATAGAATCAATTGTACTGAATTGTATTGCTATAACATCAGAACTAGTAATTTCTCTAGTCATATAGCTAGAGGGCAAGTTAGGACCAACGATACAATCTCGTAACTCCAGATTTTCCAAGAAAAGCACATTTTGCAATGTTTATGTAAATCGGCCATTCCTGGGATGAGCAATAGCTTGAAGTTATTCAGATTATGCAGATACATGTAAATGTCAAAGGCAATTTGATCAATTGATAGTTTCTGTGATCTCTATTATGAAGTCTCTGTATTGTAATAAGGTTACGGTTAGATTGAAAAAGGTAAATGACATGTTAGTAGGGAGAGGGGAAATCACAAAAAACTATAGGTGGTATTAAATGAATTAAACAATTGTCACACAGCTCATACACTTTTGTGGGAGATTTATTCTTAATCCAGTACTAACTCCAGCTTTCCTTTTCAGTTACTCACATTGTCCGCTATCCACTGAAAGGCAGGGTTTCGATTCACTTTTGTACCCAGAAGACAGCAATATAATGGTGCTTTCAGTTGCTTGCATTTCATTACATACTCCAGTTGCTTCATTTCATTATTCTGTCCATGAACGCTGAATTTGGGAGAGCATTTGCCTGAATTCACACCTTTGAAATACTTGATACTAGTTCTCCAGATAAAATTCTTTTAGCCACTTAATGTTAGGCATTGTGTCTTCTGTAATGCCTGCATTGATACATTTTCAATTGATAAATGGATCCCATAATTAGACAAAACAGTTCAGTAATGCTCTTTGCTATTTATATTCCTCAGGTCAAAGTCTGGTATGATGGCAGCATAAATATTAATATACAGATTCTGAAGGGCATTACCTTGATTACTTCATCCTATACCAAATGTAAATATTTCTATTTCTCCCTGTCAGACAAGGCTAAGAGAAACATCCTGAATTTGTTCAAACAAGCCTTTCAGTTGGAACAATGGAATGAATTTTTTAAAAAAAAAAATCCATTTTATACTTGCATTAAAAAGAGCTAGTTCCATACAGATGATCTGGCAAAACATTTAAATTCAGAACCCTCTTTGATACTAGTTACAACACTTCAAATGTGGAGTATCAAGAACCATTAGAGAAGGGCAGACCTCAAGCTCTGTACACGACACTTAAGCAACCTGCTTTTTTAAGGATGGATTATTTCTGCTTGTGCTCTTCTCATTTGATAGGACTGCTCATTGTTTTCACAGCATCCTTGTTCACAAGCGGTGGCAGTATGTCTCGTTTGTAGTAGCTGAAGAAAATGCAGCTGAACAGTTCTCCTCCATCAAAGTATAAACTCTGGGATGTTTCTAGAGATTTCATGCTGTAATCCCTATAATAATGAGGTGATGGTGGAACAATTAAGAGTTTTTTCTTTTTGTAGAAAATAATTACCTCTTTACTGAAAAAACCAACCCAGCCAACCCAACACACCCACACCAAAACCACACCTTCAACATTACAGCTCACTGCACGCTCTTAGAACATTCAGAAACCGTGATGGATTTGGATGCTGAATGACAGCTTGCAGGTAAAAGCACAGCAGACTTTGTTCTGTGACTTTTGAAGAGGGAAGAGGAGCACGATTTGAATTTGTGGAAGGAGTGAAGGTTAAGGCAGTATAAAACCCGTCAACGAGCAAGCTTCTTTTTCCAACAGTCCATGCTGACACAAAATTTGGAATCTTCCTTCCAGCCTTGGGGAAAACAAACACACATAAAAGAAAAAACCCACACCCACTACATCTTCACATTTTAATTTGGAATTACTTGCACATCGCAAAGGTCAGTGCTGGATTATATATAACCTAACTAAAATTCTCCCTGGAGCCTGTCACCAACTGTCACGTAGCTATAAATAGGTGTAAGAGTCACCCACTTGGGAACCTTCATTAGTCTGAAGTATTACTGGTATCTGTGTGCACAGAAATTTTTCACATAATTTACTAAGTTATCTCCAGATCCTAAATCACTATCTGCAAACCTGAACAAAGCCACCCAGTCAGGTGTATTTTTTAATACTTTCACTGATGCACTTCAAGAAAGACAAAGGAAACATTTTGTGCGAGTGTGTATCTTTTATTGTAGTTCAAGAGTCAGGAATTGAACAGAAGACACAGCGAAAAAACAAATAAAAGAAAAACAACCTTTTTTTCAGACTTAATTTTAAAACACTGTGGTTTCAAATCCTTTTTAAAAAGGAAATTCAAGTATCATATGCAGGGGGCAGTAATACAAAAATGTTTGTGAATATTTTTTTTTTTAGTTTTTTTAAAAATGTAATTCTACATTTCCTGCACCCTTTTTGCTTTGGTAAGGCCAAGCCATGGATACAAATTGGTACGCAACATAAAAAGTGACCCCTGCCCCAAACTGCAGCCTCCAAGAATAAAAGGATCTGCTCTCTGCGGACAAGCTCTAATGGCTCAGAACTGTCATTTAGCATATATCTTATCTGCAGCATTAAAAGAATGGATTTTTTTTTTTCCTTTTTAAAAGTCACCGAAATCCTGGTATTCCCAAACATCTAATTCGTGGCAGCTGTTTTAGCATATTTCTATCTCAAGGCTTTTCAAAAATACCAGAGCATCTAGAGCAACATAAAGGAAAGGGACACTTCAAAGAACAGAAATTAAAATTCACGTGTGAAGTCTTTGCTTTTTTGAAATTATCCTTGCGTCTAACACCAATTAAAACCCAAATATGCAATTATGTGTAATATAAAAATACGATCCCAAGATTAACACTTTGTTGCAGGCACAGTTATCGCACAGAATATGTTCTTTTGAGGGCAGGGGAATGATTTTGATTTTCACAGGGATTTGTTTTTTTTGCATTACAAAAAAAAGAAAAAGACAGCAGTGCAGGTTTGATGGGTGGAAGAGGAAGAAGGGAGGGAAAGAGGAAAAAGTTACTTTAGCAGCAAAAATGTCCAAGGTTCTAACCACAATCAAATTAACGGATATCTGGCTGTAAAAAATAAGGTTGAAGGGATGCTGCCCTGATCCATTCATCTTTGCTAAAATAATTCAGCTGTAAAAACTCCAAAATGTGACATATTGAAGGACAGTTTTGTAACATAAGCAACTTCCTAGCTTGTCCTCCATGTTATTGACCATCGTTATCACTTAAATATATGTACAAGAATTAAGCCGCTTTCCTCCTCGTCCACATGCTTCTGGTCACTACTGCAAGTCAGTGCCAGCGGGCGCGCTAATCCCCTCAACAGCTCTCAAAGTGTATCTGCTCCGCTACTACCAGAACAGCCCACGCCCTGTTCTTCCCATTGGTGGCGGCGTGCACTGCAAGGGAATTTTTAATGGTCAGCATTCTGCTTGTCTCTCATCCAGGCTTGGATTTGCTCTTTAAGTTCTGGCACTAATAGTGTAAAGAAGAGAAAAAAAGAATTAATAACTTAGCAGCTACGTTATTTAGTAATACGACTATAAGAAAGCGGCTCACAGCCAATAGCAATTTCTTTTCCAGAAACCTGATACAGAGTATCTACTACTGTTTTCTTTATCAATGTATTTTCTGCACAGCCTTGCGTAAATTAATTACTCATTTACCGACCGTAAGAATATCCTTCGGCTCATAGTTATAAAGGCAATGGTGTGGTTTTGGGTTTTTTCCCCCCAGAAAAAAACAGAAGGAATTAACTTTTCTGGGCAAATTGAGATGAAAGAACTGTCATCTCTACTGAGGCCTCAACACTGTCTTCTGAAAGTACATTGAAAAGTGGCACACAAATTGCTTCCCCCAGTCAACAGTTCCATTGCTAACCGTTAAACCGATACCTGGTTCCAGCATATTTTCTGTCAGCGTCTGACGATTGAAAGGATCAGTGGAAGAGTTCAGCAGATGCCTCAGGATGATTGACCTGTCCATAATAGTTCCAGATGGCAGCCTCACAGGATCAGTCATCAGAGTGTCCATAAGTGGATCTGAGGGCACAAGCATCTCCTCGTTAAATTGAGGAGAAGAGCTACAAATTTTATCTGCACACAAAACCACAGTGCGGAACCGATATTCAGGGTCCCCAAACAGGTATATTGCTGAAGCTGCAGAAAATGGTTAAAATGAGCAGTGGATTTTAGCCTTTATACTGCTTTTCCCTTTCTGAATGGGGACGAAGCATTAGCTTTTTTCACCCAATTTTCAGATTTTGGGTTTTATTTTTACTGTTTTAGTAAAGCAAGACATGGATAGGACTGGACAGTACAATCCCAGGGAAAAACAGACAGAGAAACTCTTAGCTATCTATATTTGCTTAAGTATTTAATTGACTTAGAGCAGAATGCAAGGCTGCGTAAACTATACATAGTTTCTATTAATATATACATATTTAGAATCAAAGTAACAAAACAAATCCCTCTTCTCCTAAAAAGTCAGTATTTAGAAAACTCAACTCGCCTCTGAATTCATCCGGAGCATCGCTGTAATCAATTTCTGCACGGGCATTCTTGGCAACAATTTCCTCCACTTTCTCTGCCAGCAGTTTGAATTTCTCTATTGCTATGGTTGACTTGATGCCAGCCTTTCTCATCTTTGAGATAACCTCCTCAAAGAGCTCTTTACTGTAGGACCTCTACAAGCAAAACGCAAGAAGACAACTTTGCTGAGTGGTAGTATCCTAACATGCCACAGAAATTCTAAAGATCTTTGAATGCGTTTTTAAAACTTCAGGAGGAGGGCTCAATGAAACCTCAGCGTTGTCAGACAGAAGACAGCATTTCATCTAGCTAGTTCATCTAGTTGACAGATGTCAACTGTGGGGTAGACTTACGCTTTTTTACTGGTCATCACTACTGTAGAACTGTTCAGGAACCAAAAAAAAAGGGCAACATAAACTAATTAAAAAAAGTAAGACACTTTGAAAGGCCGACTATAATTATTAGGACTGTTCCTTAGGACAAAACATCTTCTGTCTTGCCACTCCTGTCTGTTGTTCTCAAGTCTTGCCTGAAAATACAGCATAAAATGAAAAGTTTTTTTGATTTCTTAACTTCTCTGATAATGTGCAAGGCAGAACTGGGAAAGCAGCAATTCTTTCCCCTAACCCAAACAAAAACAAACAAAAAACCCACCCCATGATGTTGCAAAAATAGTAAGGCTGTTAGCTCAGAGGGAGCTAATGCTTGCTGGAAACTTGCCAACCAGTGCAGGAGGGACTGCACAGCTCCATAGCACAACTTTCGGAGAGACCAAATGCATGTCCCTGTAGTTTTGACCAAAGCAAGCATTGCTTTCATGTAAAAAAA
>VZTL01039416.1:0-11337 GCA_013400535.1 Scopus umbretta
ACATGGAACTTCTGGAGACCCATAAAAATTCCCTGTGTACCTGAGGGATGGGCTAAGCAACCCACAAATCCACAAACACTAAACTTCTGAAAAGAATCTCATGTTCAAAAGTGAGAAAGAGGAGTGGAGGGGAAAAAAAGGCAGGGGAGAGGAACTACGAACAGATCTAGAAAGGCTACAGAACAAAGCCTGAATAATCAGTCTGGAACCACTAACTTCACACGGTTGTACTTTCTTTCATTTGTTTCCATGAAAACATCATTAGGCTATTAATTGAAAAGCTGCAAATTTTCCATTTTCCCACACTCGTGGTGGGCTGAAAGGTTCAGAAACATTATTTCCCTCATCTCTGCAGTAATTTTTGATGTAGCATCAGTATGGTCGACGCAAATCGTTTACTCAAACCTCTGCACTTACAGTACATACGAGCTTCTAACAGTGCATCTCATCTTTCACAGCCTGAACCAGAGCACACCTGTCATATATAGATTTATCATAAAATCACACTGAAAGATAGAAAATCGCAAGTAGTATTTCTGTGTGTCAGAAACCATGAGATGGTCTTTCTCCAGCAGATGCTGGTCTGCCTTGCCTATATGCAGAAACGGTTGCATATTTTTCACTACTTACTTCATTCTATGGCTATGCCTAGACACTGGGAGAGACCAAGAACATGCATACTAGTCTTAAAAGACTTCAGGACTTGATTTTGGCCTCCCTTCTCAGTCATTTAAAAAGCTTTTTGTTGCCTTCAGGATTAGGGGTGAGTCCCCTTTCATAATTGAAGAGTATTAATAATTCTACACTCCGATCTACTTCAGAACAATGAATGATAAATGGCTAATGTAGGTAATTTCTGACAAATAATTGCTGTGTGGTCATACTTTTTGATACATTTATGTTTTTTTATGAATTAATGGCTGGTATTTGGGAAGTTCATGTATTTTTAGGAGTGGCAAACCCTCTATGAAAACTGTCTGGTAAAATTCTGTTATTCAACTTCCTGCTCAGATTTAGGCTGAAATGAAAAGATTAATTTTGCTTGGTCTAGCCGCACATGAAATCGCTATTTCATGGCAGGTATCTTGCCAGGGGATAAAGAAGTTTTTTACAGCTTTTGTAGATGTCAGCCCACGTTGTGCTAACAAGACATAAAACACTGTAGGATGTTATTTTCATTATTTAAAGTAGTTCCTTGTTAAAAAATCCACTTTTCCAAAATACATTACTGTGTTTTCTTGCTCTAATTCTCTAAATCACAATCTCTATGGGGCAGAGCTGCAGTTTGCCTTGTGTCAGAGGTTCTGCCTGAATAGCAGAGAGGAAGAAGGGCACGTGTTTTATTGCTTAGTTGCCGCACTTTACAAATTAATGGACCGCCTAGAGTTGTCATCAACTTCAATTGTATCTTAGTACATTGGTATCTCAACTACAGTGATTGAGGAATGGGCCCATTACCAGTCTGCTGTCTTTCCTAAGAGACTAAATTCTAGCAAACAGGCAGGAGTGGAGAGTATAACATAATTACAAGTGGTAAGAACCATGAATCACAGCCTTAAGCAAAGGAGGAGACCGATATTTTAGATACTGCTTCTGATCTTTCTAATAAGGTGCCTTATGTTATGTGAAACTTATAATGCTTACAAGAATATGCTTCGTAACTTGGAAAATGTAATCAAGACCACTTCATTCAGTGGTCCAGAAGTACGTGCCAATGCAATGACATTTTTAAGTGTAAGAATTTTAACTAGAACACCCAAGCAAAAATGTTTATGTAAGCCTATGTGCAGATTTGCCAATCAGAGATGGAAAGATAATAATTCTCCCAGTGTGCCTGGTTTTGATTTCTAATCCAAAAAATCAAACTCAAAACAGATAAACTTCAACAGCAACCCAGAGACTTTCCAACAGTACTCGGAAAGAGCTAAAAAATATAGATGTTTTCTTGCCCCTCAGTTACTGATGCAACTTGTAAATCACAACATTTAAGCAAATGTTAGCATGTGTATGGTTATCATTGCAGCAGCTGAAAATGTTAGTATTTCAAGTTAGTTCATGCCTCTTTCTCAGCACTTCAGAAGTGAGAGCAGATGCTGAAGAGGTTCAGTTGAACAAGTATCAGAAGCATTTGCCTAGCAGCATGCTTAATCTTAGATTGTTATATGTGATTAACAAATGCTTTTTATTACTATTTATTATTTTTTTTATGGTGCTGCAGTGCTCAGGTTCAAAATGAGGTAAGTAGAATCACAATTTCTACATGCTGAATGGGAATTCTTGTCAATGTGTAATTGTCGCCAAGCATTTGTGTTGCTAAGAAGTCCATTTCAGGTGAGGCATCTGTTTTCTTTAGTCCCAGCTCGCTGACTTTAGTATACACAGGGCAGTTTGTGTCTCCACAGTGAAGATGAGGAACAGATGAACTAGGCAGAGGCAGATTTGTTGGCTAGCCGTCTGCTCTGGAGATCCTGAACAACCAGTTCCCTTACACTGCGTTCTTTACGGTTATGACCGGACCCCTGGCCAAAGTACTGGCTACGAGCACTTAGAAACTTTCTGGAAATTTATATGCCAAATCCACAGATTTAAAACAAACAAACAAACCAACCAACCAACCAAAAAAACCCAACCACATTTATATTTCACAAGGAATTTTTAATTTCTGACTTTTAACTTAGTATGCACCGTTCCGTCCTTTAGGAGAAAAAAAAATCCCCTGAAGCACTGAAATGAGTTTCACATATTTAAGAGCTAATGTGTACTGTGTGTCCTTTATGCCTTTCTTCTCTACAAAGTGGAGAACAAGCAAACCTACACAACTCTGGATCAGCCTTTCCAAGGAACTACTTCTCTGGTACCTGTGTGACAACATACAAACCTGACATTTACGTGGAAGTGACCCTCTTTTGTAGAGTTCCGTTACCAGTATGATTACTGCAGCCAGGCAGTGGGTGCATAAAAGTCTGCATGCTCAGTTTTAAAGCACTTTCTAAATTACAGAAGGTCTGAGTTTAAGGAAATAGTTTCTTCTTCAGTATAAGCCATTTGTTCTTTATTTTGTAAGCAAAAAAAGAAGATGATAATGCAACTCCCCAGTACCTGGAATTATTCCATATGATGAAATTATGATCAGTCAGTGCAACAGATCTGTTATCTGGAGATAATTCCATGTATAACATAGAGCAGCACAAAGCTAATCAAAGTACGGTGTGCTTTTGTCAATTGAAACATATTTTTAATTTTTTGCAATGGAAGAAACACACAGCAATCTTTAGGTCAGCCCATGTTTCTCCTAGATTTTTAAAAGAAAAAAAGTATAGATCTGCAGATTAGATACTCAGACGCTGAAATAACCTAGATTAGTTCTGTCCTTTGTGTCCACAAAATACAATCATAAAAGCGCTCCCTCTAAAAGTCAGCTAGCTCTCGAAGCAAGTTTTTGCCATTAAATTAACAGAGATAGGCATCTGTTTGTTGAAAAAGACAAGTAGTACTGAGTAATAGTGAAACAGCCATTCTGAACAAGGGATATCAGTGAAAATTTCCCACCTGCCCATTGAACGACAGGTCTAACTGGGTAGTATGATTTGCCTACGTCCTGCTGTCCCTCATTTAGACAATAGTGAATGTTTAGAATTCATGCCCACAAATCCAATTGGTTTATTTTGGTTTTTACAACATGTGGTTGAGTTTCTCATGCTATGTTATAATTGACCTATGAGCCTCTACTATTTTCTACTTTCCCAGCCACTTAAACACAGTAGATACCTCCAGGGCACTAGAGAGTTTCAGCCAAAACAAAGGGATGAGGGGATTACAGCAATCATCTTAGATGCTGTGATTTCAGTATTCAGCAATATATTTTCTGGCACACATCCAGGCCAGCGAGGCTCCCAGCAGTCTCCAGTGTTTTCAGACAATCTTAAAATGTATGAGAACCCTGTAAGGACCACCGAGAACAAAGAATGTGGAAAGGAAGCAAAATGTAACATTCTCCAAGTGAAACAACATGTCTCCAGAATGAAAGATGCTTGGGCGAAATAACAAATATATTTCTGTGTATACTTTCATACAAAGCTATGGCAGTAATATTGTGTAGCTCTGTAGATGAAGAGATCATTGGCTGCTCTGAAAGTTGGCTCCAACTCTTTCTGTAACAGGCATATTTTTTAACAGAGTAGTGCACAATAGGTGTACCTTCCATCTTATCCCTTCCTTCTCATCCTCATCATCACCATCAAAGAAATAAAATGCCTTCTTCAAAGAAGTGCCTGACTTGTTGGCCTTCTGGCATCCTAACCACATGCCCCATTCACAGAAACTATACTATTCCCAACTAGCTTTTTGCAGTTAAAATTATTTTCAGAGGAAACAAACTTTTATCCTTTATAGCCACACCTTTATTTTTTACATCCTCAATTTAGTAATAGTGTTCCTAGATATCTAATAGCCTACTGTTATCCAAAAAGATGTACCTCCACGATCTTGCTAGATTTGGTTTAACCTTCACTTCCCCCCGCCCAGTCTTATTCTTTAAGTAATACTTGCTCATTTGTGAGGACCCCAATTAGTTATAGTTAATTAGTTATAGCTAACTTGTGTGCAGCCCTTAGCTTATTACCTATCTGCTTCACCATCCAGTTTCACTGACCACATGAGTTCTTTGATTTCCCTCCTGCTGGTACTTCACAGTACCTGAGTTCAGTACTGTGAGAGAATCCGAAGGATTTTTATCACTCGTCATGCTCCTCCTCTAGCTGTCAAGCTGTCAAAAGGATGTTACATGTTTTCGGTTTCAGATATGATCAGAAAAATATCTGAGCTGTTGAGTGAAAAAGGTATGCAATATGAAGCAAGTGGGGGGCTGGGTGGTATGTTTTCCAGTAACACCCCAAATTCCCAGAGAGGCTGGGTAGAGCTCACCTGACCTAATAAACTGAGCCCTTGTTTCACAGAAATACCTCTCTCAAAACAAGACTGCTTATATCCTTCAGTACCTCATACCAGTCCTAATCTGCTCCCAGTTTTGTGGCAAGATATATGACTGTTAGTGTAAAGAAATAAATAAAACCACGTGCAGCATTTTCTGCCTGTGAGGCCCGAACTCCCCTAACACCTTTTTCTTCCTCTGACTGGCAGGGAGTTTTACTAGTAAGTGGGCCAGTTCTAACACAAATATGCCAAGGTAAATCCCAAAAGGCAGAGCAGCTTGAAAATAGGGATGAAAGGGATCAAATGAAGTGTCAAATAGTAGCTTTCTTGAATTACAATTCGGAGTACTTATTGCTAGCTTCTGAAGCCACCGTGCCAGCGCACACAAAGAGCAAGCATGTTTCTACCGCTCTCCACAGTTGTGTATAGTTCAAAATCCACTGCTGGTTTAAAAACAAATAAAACAAAAACCTGGGGGAAAATAAACACATGGCATTAAAATTTAAGACTGATGAACGTGACTGTGGTTTGACAGCCCTCGAGACTGTCTGTTCTTAGAATTAGACCAACATGAGCAGCAGCAGGGAAATTTCAAGGCACTAGGCTACCAGCGTGTCTCATCCCTGACCCCATCTTCTGCTGGGCCAGCTCCTGCAGTGATGGGATTTCAGTCTGCGGAGCCACATCGTTTCAAGTCTTTCTGAGAATACTGCTGTTAAAACATGAATACTACGAGTACTGCAAATAACCTTTCTAGGAAGACTGAGAGGATATATTCTACTTTTAGACTGTGGAGGGCAATGCAGACTGTGCACGTTTCAGACAGTAGGACACTGGAAGTGTGAAGTCAGTACACGACTTAAATATGCAAGAAGAATAACTAAGTTTGAATAACAGGCCTAAAAATCAAAATCATTTGTCCGTGGTAAAACATAACAATGACAGCAGAAGCCTGCTACTACGTTCAATAAATCTATTTGAAATACTCTCCATTAGATGTGAAGATTTGTGCAGCTTTTTAACACCAAATTTTTAAGATTAGAGATATTTGCAACCTGTCATTTAAATTTTCACAAGAATTTGTAACTAAAACCGGAAAAAGTTAAAAGAAATTGATGAAGATAAGGAAGATTACCTGCTTTATACTTGGTATTTTTTCTACCAGTGAGTATGACCATAGATTCCATAGCTTTAGTTATTTCGATTGTTACTAGCTTGTTAAGATTTTTCTTTTTATCCTTCAACATTCAGGCTACATTAGGATATACAGTGCATATACATAGTCTAATCTTGGTAGCATCCGCATATATAAGACAAATAGATTTCAGTGAACATGTGGATAGTAAATTCTGCAAAATGCAGGGCAAACTTCATTGAGAAAAATAAAATCAACTCAGCAGAAGATTAATCACATCACTTTTGGCACTTGGTTCTGATGGTTAACCATGGGCGCTGTTTAACCGACAGATCAGCTTCCTTATTTGAACTGTCTGGCTTGCAGCCACTGTTTTATCATCATGCCTTTGGCTAGTAGGTATTTTAATCTGATCTATTAAGATTATAAACTTATGCTTAATTGTTTTGCTGAACAAGAGATCTTTAGCTGTGTACTTTTATTTCCAGTAATATACGGGACACCATCTATGCTTATCTAACGATCAAGGTAATTCTCAAAAAATGGGGTAACTGTAATAATTTATAATACCACTTAATACCCATAAGGATGAAAAGCATCTTGACTTATGTTATGTGGGCTTCTGTTCAACCAAATTCAATCATCAATGAGATGCAGGTAACAGAAAGATGTTATGAAAGAAAAGTCAGCCAGCAGAGCATACAGTTAGAACAAGAGCATTCATTTGGGTGTCCTAAGTCTCCTCTTTCGTAACAACATCCCAAGACGTCACTTCCTCTCTGTATATGAGCAAAACGGTGAGTAAAGCGATGATAGGGTACAAATTGTTTCCGTTCTAAGCGGACTTTCTGATGGTGCCCTAAGCCAGTAGTAAGCAAAGATCATTACCTTATAACTGTTAGAGAACTGATTGTATGTGGAATCAGCTGCTGCTGTCTATTCAGCTTCTGACAAGTCCTGGACCCCTAACAGACCCACTTGTCAGCACTTTCAGGGAAGACCAAAAAAAAATGCAAGAGTGTGGAGAGCCTTTCTCACCCCCACAGGTGGTCGCGTTAGGTCAGGAAAACAGATTTCTACAGGGGGACTATCTGGAGTCAACCTCGCGCTAAATTTTGATGGCCACTTAGGAATATCCAACTTGCGTATGTTACAGAAACAAATTCCTTCTTTATTAAAGCGACAAAACGCCACATCCTTGTAGTGTCACCACGTAACCACCCACTGCGAAACACCCACCACATCCTCCGCCAATGCATCCCACGGAGCAGAGGAGCAGCGCACGCCCTTGTCCTTCCACTAAGGAAGCAGAACACCTGTAAGTACAGAGGATCAGAGCCACAAACACCAAGATGTTAGAGCAAATTCTTCCTTTCGCTTTGTCCATCCAATTCTACTGATTCAGAAATTCGTGTAATTGGCAGACAGAACTCTTGGATGGTTATGTTAAGCTGGTCTTTATAACATGGTCACAGAATTTCATTCGGATACTCCTCCTCTGAGCATAATAGCGCATACTGAAATAAGACATGTTATCTAGAAAAGAAAATTTGCTTTGATTTAGAAACTCCAATAAATTATTATTTTTGGTGCTTAGTTTGAGTGAGGAAGTTAACTTTACCATTGTGGATCTATGCCAATTCTTTGAAAGTGTCTGGATTATTGCCCTAAATTCTCATTATACTTTTATTTCAGAATTAAAAACCGCTTGAGTATCTGATACTGTGTCCTCATGATAGTATCACTTTCTTATAGTTGTCACCTTTTAATGTTTCACAAATCATTCTGAGCATGTCTAAAGCTTCATGCAGCAGCATTAATGCAATTAATTGAACCACATTTCAGATGCACAAGTTCAGTTCATATTGAAATACAGGACCCCTTTGAAGAAGTGCAGATCTAAAAGAAGTCTTGTGTATATTTTCTTCTTTAACTTATAGAATTAAGTATCAAGTTGTGGCTGTATTACATCAGTGGGTACTGTTTTAAAAGACAATTCTTTCTTCTTTAAAATGTGTCTGTAGCTATAGATCAAGATAAGCATAATCACCTGACAAAAAAAATACCTTGCAAACTAATTCTTGAGTAATCAATCTTATCAGTGAGAACAATTTACCAGCTTTTAATTATCTTTGTTATGCAACCTTTGTCTACACCACGTAATTGCATTATTCTCTTCTGACTTACTTGACTTGCTTTAGGTTGTCTTTTCCACTTAAGGCTCTAACTGTTCTCAGCCTAAAAGACTCACTATGTCAAAATAACACTGGTGTGTTTAGTGGTCTGGACTAACAGCAGTGGTTCATGGACAAAGTACAAAGCAATACTCAAACATGTGTGCAGAAATAATTTCTTACTTAATTGGCAATAGCTGCAAAGAGTTAGAGGCCGCATATTCTGCAATTTTGTGCTTCTCTACCTCTGGCACCCTGCTGATCTAAGTGGTTTCTCAACACGGATAGGAATAGACCCTCTGTCGTCACTCTGCCTCCAACAGTCTCAATGAAAACCTTAACCACTTTTCCAGAAAAGGAGGAGAAGCCATGACCAAGATTTGTTTTGAATATATTACAACAATGTTTTAACAGTATCTTCTGTTGGGAAAAGCAGGGGGAAGAAACCAGAGGAGGAAGTAAAGTTTGCCTTTGAAGTATGGAAGAGAGAGTAACCTGGAAACAGAAAATACTACGGCATTTGTGACAGGAATAAGAAATGATAAAGTGAAGGACCTAAGTCATGGGAAATAAGAAAGAAAAAATAATAACAAACAATTGTAGTGTTTGATGTAGGCAATAAAACAAACAAAAAAAAGTGATTAAGTAAATAAGCAGGAAAAAGATCAGAATCTACAGCTGTCAGAAAAACCTTGCCAACCTTTAACACCATCTTTCTGGCCTCCCATTGTGTGTACGGTCCTCAAAGTTGTATCCGAGCCAAATTTTTTGTAAATATAAAAACTTTCAACACCACATATACAACAGCAACGTAAAAGCCCCATTTACAAACAGCCAGTCTGTACAGATCCAGTGATTACTTCTATTTAAAAGTAGTAGCGTAACTTTCTTGGGATATTAAATTGCTCAAGCAGGCCTGATTTCTCTCATTCACAGCCAGAGGTACCTTTTGACTTACTGAGACAGTGCTCCAGGTAGGACACCAAGCCAGAACTAGTGCCTGTTCATTCAGACGTGTGACATCAAATCTCAGTCCTGCTTTTCTGTTGCACGGAACATGGTCCAAAATGTCTAGCATCTCCGTGCACACTTATTTCAGTGACAACCTCTGCCCTCATATATAGAAGCGTTCTTAGGAAGAATCCTAGGATTTTTGAAAACCAAGACCACGCGCGCTCAGCTTAGAGGGAGATTTGTGCATCTACCTCGCCTGTAAACAGAGCTTCCCCTTTCGTTGCTCACCTTGCTGGCTCAGAGCAGGCAAGTCTCAGGAAGCAGCTGGAGGAGCAGGACACCAAGGCAGCCCAGTTCAGCCACCTGGCTCTTCCAGCCAAAGCGCGCCGCAGCCTGCCAACTTCGAGGACCTCCTTTCTCCAATTCTAATGAGCGCTTACAGATTCCAGAAAATTCCATTCCTACTGGACGAATTCCCCTACTTTCCACCATTATCTACTCGCTGTTTATCAACCCCGCAGGGCTCTCGGCATCCTAGTAAACCCACTTCCAACAGTGTTACTAGGTTATGCAGGTTCATGTCTTTGATGAGCACTGTAGCTAAAATGTATCATTCTGTGTGAATATTTAATTTTCAAATTGAGTATCGACATTGAATATATTTGTTCTGTAGCTTGTATAGAAATGTCTAGTCAAATGGCATAAAAATTACGTGCACTAAGAATCAGAAGCTCTTAGAACTCGCATCGAGTCATCAGGCTAACCTATACACTGGTCAGCGAGGGCAGACTTTATGTATCTGAGAGATTTTCTGTTATTTTAGGTACAACATTTTATTACTTATTGTTATAAAATATTATTTTAGGTATCACAAAAATGTTATGTATCTCTATTCTCTATTTTTCATTCTTTCTTTGGCGATGTTTGCACGAAAGTTTCAGGTAGAAAAAATTATCAGACTAGCCTTAAAAAAAAAAAGGGGGGGGGGTTGCATTTAAAACTAGCAGAATTCTATTTATTCGGTGTGTAGAGGAAAAGGAATGCCATTCTCCCTTCTCACTGGTGAGCTCTGACTTAAATATATCGAGTCATAACTATTTGGCTAAAACAATTCTAAGTAATCCTGGGATGGATTAGTGAAGGTATGGAACTCAAGGGATTGAATGACTTGTGTGAATACATGATACTTACAGGCTGGTAGAAGTTCAAAAGCCTTGTCATCAGACATGGCCCCTAGCCAGGACGCACACATGAATTTACAAACCAAGTGCCCTGAACCCCATTTGACTTAACCTATTTTACAGCTACTTCTTATTTTTCTATTCGTTTTATTACTCTAATCCGATTAAAAGCTTTACAGCTGATTCAAAGGCTGATCCAAGTTTGTACAAATGTTCCCAAACTGCTGTCAGTGGAATACTTGGTGGTGTGTGAAGTTGTCCACAGTCATACGGCCTCAAGGTCTTGAATTCTTGGAATTCAAATCTAGGTTCATCTGATCTGATTGTTTTTGAATGAGCTGACTGCTGTGGTTGCCACAGGTCTGAAATGTATGCGCCGATGAAAATGTTTAAAAAATCCTTAAGGCTGTTTTAGTTACTCGGAGAGACAGGATATATATACAGCTGTCTAGGAAAAGGAGGCCTGTAAACTTTAGGATGTAGGCAAAGTGTCACTCTTCCTGGACGGTTTCTTTTCATTATGTACTGTCAGGCCGGACTCTGTTTTTCCCAGTTACGTGCTCCACCCCCACTGACCCGTGTCAAACTCCGAATTTCCAATTCCTGGGAAATGTTAACGTTTTCAAAGATTGTTTTTATTACGGGTCGAAACAAAAATTGATGTTCGCCGTTCCCATAAAACGTGACCGTAAAGGACAATCTTTTGTAGCATCTTAAATCCGGTCTATAGAGGAGGTTTTAAAAGACTCTTATTTTAGCATCCAAGCGTTCTTCCACGCGCCTTTGCCAGAAGAGCCCAGTGGCGCGCACACGCCGCTCCTGCTCTCCCAACGAGCGGGGCACGCACAGTCACGCCTTCCGTGACCCGCTCCGCGCAGCCTACGCACGGCGGGGCGCGGGCGCGCAGCCGCTGGGCAGAGCCGGGGCGGCGGGCGCCTGCCCCAGGCTCGCTGCCTCAGCG
>VZTL01039416.1:11636-23926 GCA_013400535.1 Scopus umbretta
TCCCCCAGCGCCTTACCGCCCCGCGTGTGCCCGCACCCGAACCGTCTCCGGGGCCGTTCAAAGCGCCGCTGCCTTCCTATCTACCGCAGCGTGGTGGGGTGCGCCCGTAGCCCCCGCAGGCTCGGGGTGCCACGGCGAGCGACTGTTTTTGTTTTAAACTTACGTCCGGCCAAACGATGTCTTTGGCGTCTAGTTACTTACCACGCACCGGAGTGGGGCTACTGCTTACAGCCTTTTGGAAGACGGAAAAAAAAAAAAAAAAAAAGGCAAAAAACCCCAACCCAACCCAACAAACAAACCCCCACCTTTCTTTGTGTGCATGCGTGGAAGTGGCAAAGAAAGAAAGAAATTCGCGTTACCTGCAGTCGACGTAATTGTAAGTCCAAAGAGGAACAATAAACCCAGCTCCATTAAAGCCAAATTGCACGCTTGTTAACTGCAGGCAAAGGTGAACTGCAGGGGCGGCTGCACCGTCCCCGGAGGACGGGGCTGGGGCCGGCGGCAGGGCACGTCCCGGCACACGCTGCTGCCCGGCGCCGCTCCCGCCCGGAGGTGCGACGGGTGCTTCGCCCTCGCAGCTCTCTTCCTCCCGCGCAGCCTTTAGTCCCGAAGGGAAGAGTGCTGTCGAAGGAAGGGAAGATCCATCGCTTGGCTTTTCCCACACACGCTTCCCACCCCACCCCCAAATCTGATCACAGACCGGCGCTGCTCTTCTCCAGCTGCAGACGCCTCCCACCCGCGGACAGCGGCTGCCTCCCCCTCCCACGTCCCGCGCTCCCCGCCCGGCCGCCCCCGCTCCCACCCGGCAGGTAAAAGGCAGGGATAAGGCGGCATCATCCTCCCCGGGAACGGGAGGCTCAGCCCTTTTGTCACTGCGAACGCTGGTCTGCCTTCATGACTTCTAGATGATCTGAGCCTGTTGTTCCGAGCGTGATTCCAGGAGGACAGGGGGTGGCTTGTGCGAGAAGAACGCCAGCTTTTGGCTCAGATCTGGGCTACAGATTTGGGAGTTGTGTTGGGGCTTGCTTTTTTTTTTTTCCCCAGGGCTCTGCTAGTTCTTTTGCAGGTGAAGTTGAGCCACCAATTTATTAATACTTTCTCTTTCCCCGGTAGATTATGAATGCCTCTGTGAGGACAAACCTACCTAGAGTGCCAAATCTACGGTAAAAGGGGATTTCATGTTGTGTGAAATACCTGACACTTGTGCCTAGCAAAACACCGCTGGCGTGTGGCCCTATTTGCTTTCATAGTATCAGCTCTTAAGTGACAAGGCAATTGGCTTTATCTTTTCTTGCAGTAGTATGCATATATATGTTCTGTTACAGGAAACATATGTTGTAGATAGCATGTGGGGAAAGGTTAGCAAATTTAATTGTGGATATTTAAATCAAAAGGCAATGTTTTATTTAAGAATGTTTCACTACTAACAGAAAACGCTGCAGCCAGAATTGCTTTTATGTATCATGCCAGTTTGACATATTCATTAAAAGTCTGTTTTGTGAGTAGAAAACTAGTTGCAGGATCACTCAGGTAATGTTCCCCAAAGGAGGAACGCCATTCTCTTACCACATCACATTCTTCTCCAGCCCTGCCCCCGATTCCAGCTTCTGGTGCGGACTATTCAGCAGCAACACTTGGGGAAAAAAAAGTCTCATTAAGATGTCATGTTTTGTCAGATTGTCAAACCTTGCCTTTTGTCAGTTGCTAAAGATGGAGCGTTTTGTGGGAGAACTTTAGTTGACCATATTCCCAGCTAATAACAAAAGCGCGATGGTCATCAAAAGCAGGTTAATAGCTAGAAAGTTCCTTTTTCTCAAGCTTTGCTAAGACCACGGCTTTCTGTGGAAACTTAAACTGCCTTTGTTTTGCACAGTTTGTGCAAATGACAAGACTTTGCGATACAGAATTGAAATGTCAGAAGCATTAATCATGCCCTATCTCCAAAACCCAGTCAGAAAAGACAAGAATTTAGTAAATTTCTAAGGTTTGTACCCACTGCAGTGAGCGCAGTTCATGAGGAGATAGCTGCAAGTAGTTTCCTTGGGTATTGACAACGTTTAAGTACAGAAGCAACTGTGAAAGTGCCTTGTTCATTTTAGTTCTGCTAATTTAAAAGTTTCACAACAGTCGCTAGCGTTCTTATAACTAACACAGTACGGGAAAAATAGATCCCATGTCAATTACTGAACTGAGCATTATATTGAAGTTCCTGCTTGATCTAGGAAAGTAAGTGCTTACTTAGCTTTAAGGAAGAGTAACTGCGGTGACCTGAACGTTTATATAGTTTGCTTTGCTGGACTGCAGGTTTGTGAGTATTCAAGTCTTGCTCTCCAAGCATCAGCAGAGTTACAGTCAGGCTTCACGGCTGTATAGCTGCTGCTATTTTGAAAAATACCGTGACAAAACATCTCTGAAAAAAGAATGTTTTTGAAGATATTTCCATTTCTTATATAAGAAGAAAAATTAATGGCTCCAAATCAGGAAGTTCTAAATACTGTACTCTGATACTGTTGGATACTGGATTGATTTTGACAAATGTTTATGACTGCATTTTAGCTTATCTGAAAAAGGAAAAAAATAGAGATTTATTGTGCAGTTACCGTTTAACAGAACTCTTCACTGCAGTGGGTAGGAAGTACTGGTTATATGTTGTTGGTGTGGTAAGTAACAATGACGTGAGTCCGAATTCTGCTTTACGGATTTCATTTTCTTCATTGCAGCATTTTTTTTTTGTTAACAATGATGTAAAATTATTATAGTAACAAAATGTTTAATATTAGTAATATATAACAGTATCATATGTATAGGTTTGTTATGGTAAAAAAGGGTCAGGTGTTGTGTTGTGAATTGATTTAAACACATCTTCCTAAAAAATACTGCTCCATTTTTTTAAATGGTATTTTGAAGGCCTCTTCTGCATTGCTCTACTTTCGTTTCCATGTGCTGTTTAACCTCTGAAAAGCCAGGGGAGACCGTATCAGCACTGATACCGAGTGCTGCGTAAACAAAAGTAATAAAATATTTTCTGAAATTAGCTATCAGGGTTCAGCAGTTAAGAAGGGCAAGGTTTTGGTCAAATGACCTCATGTAAGCTTTAGAAGAAGATAAGACATAGACTCTACAGGAAGAAAAAGACCCTAATCAAAGGAATTAATACTTCCGGACATTGTGGGCCTGATTCTCATTTACATTGATTATCACGTTATTGGTGTCGTATTACCTACTGACCTGAGACCTTTTTATTTAATAAATATAGCAGTCACAAAACAAGAATGCTGGTTAAGTGAATAGCAACAAATGAATTTTAAAAATCCAGGGTCCATTTTGTGTTGGGATAATAATAAATGATGTCTGGATATCAGTGTCAGCGAAAATACATGAAGCAAAATGGTTTTGTAAATCTATTTAAGGATTGTATTTTCATTGGGTTAAAACCAAAAGAGCAGCAGCTTTTGAGGTAGCTGGCATAGATTGGAAGCCAAGAGATCAAATTCTTACCATTTTACAGCTTTTCCTTTAAAATTGTTTTAACTTCGTATGTTCCTTCTTCTATTACAATTTCAAGGTCCTTAGGGTGGGTGCGTGCTTTGCAAAAATTTTGAGAGCCCTGGACAAAATGTGTGGAGTTAATCCTTCTCTTTAAACCTTCTACTCTTCCCACCTCCAACATACTCCTTCCTGCCCTTGTGCCGGAACAGCAGCAGGGCAGTGCTGTAAGAGCCAGCTATGCTCCCTACACACAACGGGAACTCCCCCATGCTAGGACATTTCCTCATTCTTAGGGCCACCCAAGTAGCGTAAGAAAGACAGGCAGCAGATCTACCCCGTTTCCAGGTGTAAATGTTGTATTTGAGAACTTCTAAGTGACTGAAGGGAGACTCTTATCTCAGAGATGAGGTCAAGGCTGAAGGAGTCCTGGAATGTGGAGCAGCTGAAACAGATGATGTTAAGAAAAGTCAGCTCAGATTCCGGATTTTGTATTTGAAAACCCTGGACTGCCATTCTAATTAGGAACATAATCTTGGTTTTGTTTAGTACTTCTCTGCCCCTTGTATCCCTACGTTATAAATACACTCATGTGACTGTGAAGCTATCAGAGACCCTAGCAGTAATTCCACAGCATTTAACCTTCACCATACAGGTGACTACACAAAATAGTTGTTTTAAAGTTATAAAGTTGTTATAAAATAGTTGTTATGAGTTATAAAGAAGTTCCAGATGTGTTTAAGTAAGGTTGGTTACTGCGAGAAACCACTTAAAAAGCTAACCTTCTAGTACATATTTACACTAGTAATAAAGCCTGTATTTCAAAGGTACGGTAGGGTTTTGGCAGCAGTGGAGAATGTTTTGGTGCTGATACCTATTCTTACAGCTTCACAGCAGGCCAAGAGGAAAGCCTGATGAAGGCAGATACGATGCTAAGTAAAGGCAACCGATCTATTTATTACATTTATAAACCATTCGTATCTCTCTTCCCACTCTCTTGCTTCCTTCTCAGTCACAATGTTCTTTACTGCTATTGAAAGAGAAGACCACATTAAGCAGCAAACTCTGTGTATTTAATAGCACTCTGCATCACTCTCACAAAGCAAGCAACTTAATAGATGGTAGCTGATGTTTGAAAAAAATGTGCTGAAATCAGTAGGTTCTCAAGAAAACCTTGTCTTCTGATTATTATTTGTTACTTTCTGCTTGAGTTCTATAGCCAGAAAGCTGAAGTTAATCTTGTCTCCCCTCCTGTTACGGACAGCCCTATTCAGAGCCCTTTGATGTCAGTGCAAAGAATCCCATTTTTAGTGGCCTTTGAACCAGATGTAGTAAAAGGGCAACTGAGCATTTTGTAGGGGTTGCAGTTGGGTAATTTGCTTAAAGGAGGAGAGTTCTGTTACCTACGTCTGTTTTCTCATTCTTTTTTATAATTTTTAATATTTATATACCGTTAAAAGTAGTGTAGATACTTGGTAAACAGTGAAGAGGACAAGTGTCTCTGCTCTGACCGTATTACAGTTTATGTAGATAAAAGCAAAGTAAAGAAGGACCTGTATGGCTGTTTTTCAGCCTTCGTAGCAGTAGAGCAATAGCACACAAATTTTAATGATTCCTGCTTGTTTCAGCTATTGTGAAATTTAGGAAGGAGTTTGCATAAGATAACATAGCCTGCTGTTGTAATATACTGGAGACAGGGCTCAGATCTCTGGATAAGGAATGCTGCAAAAACCCTAAGTGTTATTATCGCTACCCACCACTCTCCACGGGATCTGAACCTGACCTCACTTCCTGGATCCAAACAGGCTCTGTCTTTGTGAAAATAACAGGATTTTACAGGAAGAGAATTTTCTATTATTATTATTACGTGAAACGGCTCTTTTCCTTGATATTTATTCAGGTTTGGGCATGTAACTGAGCAAAGAGAATTCCCTATCAAAATATGATCAATCTGCACACTTCTTGCATTTGTAAAGAACGGACAGAGAGCTGCCAGCAAATAAGACGCTAGAGGCGGAAAACTGAGGCAGCTGTCTTGCCAAAAGAACTTAGCACATTTAAAAATTACTAAGGCTGGGAGGCAGACCGCTGGGGAGGGACAGCTTGTTTCGAGAGCTGCACTGGCAGGAGGAAGAAAACACAGGTACCAAAGCAAATCAGTTTGGGCAGAAGCCAGTCTGGAGGGTGATGAGAAGAGGGAGGGAGTGGTGTGCACGTTCAAGGATTTGGATTCTGGCCTGATTTTTCTTTCTTCCTCAGTGGCCTGGTAGGAAAGTTGCAGTCAGTTGTTTGTAGTGTGAGTGACTGGGGAAGTCTGTAGTCCTGGGAGGAAAGGGAGGTGTAGAGATAAGCTAGAGGAAGGTGGCTAGAGCCTAGGTATGTCCTGAAGACTGGCTGGCCCTCAGGCTGTTATTCAGAAAGTGAAAATCATGTGCTTCTCTGACAGCACTTCCCTGAGAGCTCCCCTTCTTGGAGTGCACTAAGCTGAAGCCTGGCTGGATGCCCTTGAAGAGGGCATTTTTTGCATTTGTTGGAAAGCCAAAGGACCAGAAACCCTGAATCTACTTTCCTGTCTGGAGCAGAATCTGCAGGGAGGGATAGACTGGACTGCTGGAGAGGTGAGTGTCTGCCATTATCACTGCTGTGCTCCTCAGAGCTTCAACAACGTGAAGGCTCCTGGGGCTCTGCAACGATGCCGCTTTCTATGGCTCTCTTGCCCAGAGATGTAGCAGCTTGGGTGGAATAACAGCCTAAAGCTTGTGTGGCAAATCACAGGGGTCGTAGCCCTTCTGGCTGTGAAGGGAGCTGTACAACATCTGCTGGATTTTATCTGAGTGCATGGATTTTGCAGAAATGGTTGGCCTCTGTGTGTGGTGACAGTTCCCATTTGCCTAGTCAAGCGGTTTGGGGGCTTTTTTCTTTGTGTGGCTTTGTGATGTGACATGCAGGTAATTGCAGAAGTTTAAAACCCGCTGTGTTGGACCGCTGATATGCAGGAACATCTTTTTACAGATCTGTAGATGAGATGGGTGTCTTCTGACAGCCAGCCCTGTTACATAACCAGGGCAGTCTGGAACAAAGCTTAATAAAACGTGCAGTAGCAAAAAATGTCTGCGTCAATAACGGAAAACTAATTTATTTTGTATGATGTGCCCAGATGGACAAGACTGTTAACGAACATGCAGCAGTCAGTATACTGTGTGGTAATGATTTATTCACCTATATGAAAACCAAACAGGCTTGTCGTAACTAGCGGCAAATCTCCTCTTCAAATTTGTACTTAACATTAGTAAGAGATTAATGTTTCTGGTGCTGCCTTGTAGGATAGTATAAATAAAGGTTCTGCTGCTGTTACCAGCTGCTAATGAAGTTGGTGTCTCCTTATTGCAACTTCTTGGTAAATCCATTTTTAAATACAAGTACGGGTCTGCCCATTTCTTTTTCTGGAGGATCCACAGCTGAGACTTGTCAGTCTAGCAACAACCTTGACACCATGTTTGAATATATAACCTTTCCTCTCCCCAAGTAACTTATCTCTCACTAGGAAAAGACTTTCAGAGAGAAATAAACAAGTGTCTGCCTGTATGAACTAGTAAAGGGAAAATAAAATGAAAAATGAACCTGCTTTATTTAAACAGTGTGACATGACAAACTGCAAGTGCTGCTCACACCTAGCCTTCTGAGAGCAGCTTGCTTTGTTGATAAGCTTTGATTGAACCTGAACCGTTAGTTACTGAACCTAGCTTTGTGAATACATCACATTTTGCAATGGTATGATATTATAATCCTCCAGATTTTCTTCAGACCGTTTGTTGGGATGGAATCACAGATGTTCGACCAAGTTGGGCATCAATGTTGTGAGTGAACTGACTCTCAGTCATCTGGGAGTATTCAAGTTTGGTGCAGAGAAGGAATAGATAAAATCATTCCAGTACCTAGAAAGACTCTGCATATGGGGATCAGGGGGCTGTAGCATGAAATCTGGCGTAACCACTGCAGACCATCTGTGCAGGTTGCATGGCCTAGGGCCGGTGCAGGTTTAAGTAAATGAGGTTAAGGAAGATCATGCCTTGCCAAAGCATATGTGCTATGCTCTAACCCTTTCTGCAGTACATATAGGGTGCGCGGCTATTTATGTGCATTCTAAAAATCCATTTAGGTGTGCGTTATGGGCCTAGCACATATTATAGCAAAGAGATAATTGCCATTCAAATCCAGATTACCAGGTCATTTTCAGCTTGAGATGCTGTTGGTAGGTCACAGATGGCACAGATACCCAAAGTAGTCATAGTTATGAAATTCATGTCTCTGGCTATGTTGTGTTTAGTCTGATTGGTTGGAAGAACAAGATTTGGCAGCATCCTTCTTGGTGGTTCACAAAGAACAGCTCTTTCCAGAAGAGGCAGAAGTCTGCAAAATAAACACAGAGTTATAAGGTGAACATAAGCCTAATGTAACATGGGACTTATTAATCTATTTAACTGTTCTCATTGACATGCTTGTACTTATTCTGGAGGATCTGAACCTCACATTCAGTTTAATAACATAAGCATGGGAATAATAGCAATGGAGTACTTTAGACACGGCAGTTCTGTACATTTAAGTACATGTATTATCATCTCTGTGGTTGAAACATCAGATAGGAAGAGGGATAGAGGAGGAGTAAGTGCAACATACAACCCGTATGTAAGTTTTGAATGCAGCTGATGTAGCTTTTCCCTTTCTCACATTTCCCACAACTGCATTTCACTCTACCTTATCGGGGTTGGTAAAGCAAGTGCTAGTAAATCAGATCAAAAAAAAAAAAAAACAGTGGGTGCCAAAAGAATGTTCTCCCCTAGCTGCTAGGGAAGAATACTGGGGCATTAACCAAAATAAAACAGAGAAGGTAACAGTGTTTTGTGGGAAAATAGGAAAGATAATGGGGAAAAACAACAGGCAAAGGAAGAGGAAAAGAGAAAGTCAATTAACTCGCTTTTCACGGAAATATCTTTTCTACATAAAGATGACAAAAGGAAAAAAGAGGAGGAATAACCAAAAAGTAAAAAAATACAACAGGAGACTTAATGGAGGTGGTAGAGAAAAGGAATAAAGAGAGAGGGTAGAGGAAGAAAAGGGGATGCTAGTCTCTTTCCAAGGGTCAAGTATATCCCTCTAACAGTTAGCGTGGCTAGGATTTGTTTCTGCTGTGCTGTTTTAAAGCAAACAGCTAACCAGGCACCAGGCTGTTTCGATTAGTTGATTGTCATTTGAGCTTCCTAGGTATTATGCTATTTCCATGGCAAAAATTCTTCAGCTGCAACCATTTTCAGGCCATGATTGTGGTGTTAAGGGCACGGAGAAAAGAGACAATCTGAGACAATTTCTTAGTGCAGTGTTACTTTTCATATATTTTAGAAGGTATGTTGTGTTAAGCATTGAAAAGAAAATTGAGGCAAACTAGAATAGAAGGTAAGTTCAAAAAGCTATTTTATTGATTGAAGGACTTGATGAGGGAGGGAGTGAAGGAGGACAGGAATTTGTACAACTCTGTTAACAGTCTGGCTGCATTCCTTTGTCAGTATTTTTATTGACTTTCACTTCCAAAGAAACAGTGATGCTTCAAGCTGTTCTCTGAAGTCTGCACATACCTTGCTGAACTAATGAGACAGAATGCATCACAGCTGTTAGCAAGGGTTGCATGTGTGTACACACTTTTGTACTGGAGGAACAAAAGAGTTGTGACCGTACTTTTCTCACTGTGCAGTGCAATTGTCTCCATGCCTTTTGAATGTTGAGTAACAGCGCTTCACATGTTAGAAGAGCCATAATGAAATTTATTATCCCTGGCTCTGAAATAATTTATTGTTGTTTTGACATTTTTCTCTTTTACTGCTTTATCTTTTCTCAGACCAGGAATAGAGAATTAGGAGTCAGACTTTCTGCTTTTGATATTTGCAATTTTGCAAGCAAAGATTGACCTAATGTTTATACCAGTTAAAGTTAGACGGGTAGTGTCTGTCATAATGATATATAGCTGAAGAGGACGCAGGACTCGTATTAATTTTGTGATCAATCAGAATCTAGGGGCGAGGATTTTATATGTCTATCATTGTCATAATAGCGATGGGCAGAAATTCACTGTCTTACTATAAGGTAGCTACAAAAGGGATGATGAGGATTATCATAGGTTCCAGTTAAATAGCAGAAAATATGAACCGAGTAACGACTGTCAGTTTTCCACTGAACCTAATAGGTGTCTGATCCGATAGAGATTGATTCAGATAGCTTTATTTGCTTTTCGTTACTTGGTGAAAAGATGGACGAGTTATTAATAAGTTGGAACTAAATATTGCTTTAATGTATTTGCTTCAAATAGTTTATATTTGGGGTTCTGAAAATGCACCAGGACCTTAAAATTTGCAGAATATAAAAAAAAATGCTAAAAAGGTTTGGTGTCATGCATAAGGAGATGTGAGAAAGTAAAGATAGTTACACTGCTGGAAACTGGCCACCCAGGAAGATCTAGCAGAGAAAATAAAGAATTAATAGCATTATTAATCTACTGAGTTTTACTGCCAGTAAAATACATAGAGAAAGCAAGATCAGGGAGGGGAAGTTGTGAGGTAGCAACGCAAGTAATGTAATAAATTTACATTTGTCAGAGGTATGGTGTTTGCGGTTCCTGTTACCAAACTGTGAGTATACACAGGGACAGCAGCTATGCCAAACGTCTAGCTAGTGCAGTTCGCAGTGGGAGAAAGGACACAACGCTGCTGCAGCTCAGTGTGCATCTCGTGTGTAGCAAATCTCCCATGATTACTGTCTATTACAGTAATCTGAAGGCATTTCTCGTGGGGCTGGGGACGAAGGGTTTGAATGCTGAGTTAATTGAACACATTTCTTCTACGCTTATACTGCAGAGTTCCAGTACCATGGCACTGTGCCATTGTTACTTCTCCTGTATTTCTCAAAAAATTAGAAGTTGTTTTCCTGATTTTCTGGATAGATTTATTTTTTTTTCCAAACAAACAGTTCCTGTAACTTCAGAATGTCACAACCCATTGAGACTGTCATTCATGAGAAGTTTGGATCATAGTTCAAATTGTTTCTAAAAAACCACTTTCCAATCCAACACCAGTCAAGGCAATGCCACATCAGGCACTGGAAATCTCCATTGTGCTTTCTGCATGTATTCACATCAATGCTTTGGCAGAAACATGTTAAGCTTTAATTAAGGGTATGTTTTATTTGTAATGCATAAAGAAAATTCTGCTCTAAGTCCATGGTTTTCTATTAAGGTTCAGATTTAGTTGCCAGTATTCAGTGAACATATTTCTTTTATTCATGATTTTATTTTGCTGCTTTTGCGTTCCTGACACCTATCATGACCTCACAGCTAAATAATGATCAGTATAAATTTTTCAGTATATGCTTTTCAGAGTTAAAGAACAGACCGTAAGAGCATTCAGCTACACAGGCCTCCCTGAAAATAACATGAAGCTATTTTATTTTTTATTTTATTTTAATGTTTGGTTTGCAGCATCAACTTAAAGGGCCAAAACAGAAGAAGGACATGATTGCTAGATGTAGGGCACATGCAAAAAAAGCTGTTCCTACCTCCTCCATTCTAATTGTTCCTGATCAAGGCAGTAGGTTTGCACAGTTGGAAAAAGGAAGGCAGTGATAGTTCAGATGACTTAGAAAAGATTGACTAAAAAAGGAGAATACTGTGAAACACCTTTGCCCAACATCAGATAGAATAAATAACTGACAGTAACTTTTTTTAATGCAGAACACATTCAATATGAGCAGTCTCTATAGCAGTCCCTCTTTATTACACAAAGCATGATGAAGCCAAGTGCAATTAAATCCAGAAACTGATCTGTCCACTAGAAAATATTGTCTTTGCAGGATATGGCCCAGGCTATTCCACATTACGTGGTTTAGGAGAGGCGGGAGAAAAAAAATGACACATTGGTGATTTCAGATCCTGCTATAGATACATTAGGGCTCCTGTAGATGGGTTAAGAAAGGATGCAGAATCCAGGCAAAAGGCCCAAGTAAATACAGTATCTGGGACAATAACTTCAACACAGAAAACTGTAATAAAAAATCATATGTGTGAGGAAAAAAAACATATATTTTTAAATAAACAGATGAGACCTATCAACAAATTCACATGTAGCTAGAATTTCCTAGAAATATGAAAAGCAGATTAGGAAAAATTTGTTTGGAAAAAAAGGAAAAAAAAACCAAAAACAAACAGATCATGAGGAAAATTGAAACACATGAGGCCTATCAATGAAGTCATCTGTAGCTAGAATTTCTTAGAAATATGAAAAACAGAATAGGAAAAATTTGTTTGGAAAAAGAGAATAAAAACAAGTCAGCAGGAAAATTAAAACTTAGTGCATTAGCTGTCAGAGAACCATCATTCACTTTTTGATTCCTCAGCAGCGGAGAAAGATGCAGTGCTTTCCTCTGTTGCTTTAGCTTCTTTCTTCTTAGTAAAAGCCTGTTGTTTAGTTTGAAAATTCACATCTGTTTTATACAAACTGCATGAGTATTTTAAGCTTCAGCTATAAATGCTGTTAAGACATCGTTTGCTGCTCACAGAATGGTTTATAGTATGGTTTATAGTTGGGATCACGTACTCCCTTCTTGAATCAGGAACTGAAGCCAGGATTCCCTGTCTCGATAATTATCTCAGAAGTCAGTGGCAAATTGAGTCTCCTCATCTGTGAGCTGGGCTCTGTCAAGGGTGACGGACTGCTGCTCGCTACTGGTCACTACGTTAGCGCAGAAGGAAGAAGAGTGTGCTG
>VZTL01039418.1:0-15265 GCA_013400535.1 Scopus umbretta
GGCTTAAAATTGGAGCTGCAGTCTGCTGTACCAGTGAGGCATGATAGAATGTGAAGTAGTTGATAAATTGACTGGAATGAAGACCTTGGATTTTGATTTTTAGACTGTTTGAATGTTTTAATTGGAAGTAACGTAAACAGCGTGGCTGTGTTGCACTTAAAGATTTTGATTTTGTGGCTTTCGATGAACACAAAGTTCACTTAACTTCAGAAATGTGTGTGATCTCTAGGATACACAAATATCAAGAGAAAGGCGCTTGAAGCAAAATCTGCATGTCATAGTTTAAGACCACCTCTTCTTAGCACATCTGTTTGGTTTCAAAACATAATCCTAAAAAAGGTCAAACACATCAGCATTTTATGACTTGGCATCTCATACTGCCTCTACTTCTTTCCCTAACAACATGCTCTCATATGCATAGGTTTCTTATGCATCTTGTTGGGGTTGAGGGTGTGGAGGTGTTTTTAATGGGAAACAGTGTTTGGAAAGGATTGATAGCTGTCATTATTCTTTGTCATGTGTGTTGCTAGCATTGATTCACTGCTAGTGTGCCATTGTATGCATATAAATAGCGTCTTTGTGGAATTTGATGCCATGCTTCAGAGTTTACATAAGGAGTCCACAGGAGAAGCTTTCCTCACTGTTTGCCACAACGACCTTTTGGATTTGAGATGGGCCCAGCTAGAGCTTTACCCCATCCTGTCTGTAAAGTTAGTTAGACATGTGCTGGCTACTAGAAGAGGAGTTTTACAACTTATTTTTGTCTATTTTGGTCTTATAAGTGGCTGTAGTCTCAAGCAGCTCACTTGGGGCCATTCCAATTTGAACGTCCTTCCTATGGAGATGTGTGGATGACACCAATACCTGCAGTAGCTGTTATGCAGTACATCAGACAGATGTGCCATACCCTTTTCAGATGCGGCTTACTTAAAGGCAGAACCTTGATGCAGATGCTGCACTGTGACTATCGGTCTGGACCATCTGGCCCTGGTACAGATGACCTGCTCTTGCTCTCATTTAGGCTAGGAATGTTTTACAGTAAGGCAGCCTTGATTGCGTATGTGCTACACTTAAAGCTTTACAGCGTTCAGGGTGGCATTGAAAAGGTTGGAGGGGGGGAGCAGTGCTGCAGAGGATCAAAACACCTTTTGTCCTAGGTTTCCTTGCCCTGTTTTTATGACATGATCTGTTCCATTGTGTCCTTTCCACTGCTTTAGCCCCTTCCTGTATCTCCAGCGTGGCCTTTTGCATCACAGTTGCTCTGGAGACCAGTTGGTGATAATCAGCACTGGGCTGAGGTCCAGACAGAGATTGTGCCGGGGCATCTGGAGTCACTGCCGAATGGGGCTAGCCACGGAAAGCATCAGCTTTTTCTGAGCGGCTTTATTTAAAAACCACAAAGGGGTCTCTAGAGTAGGGGGTGATCACCTGTGACTCCTTTTAGTGAGGAGATTGTTTGCTAGGGCACCCGTGTGGCTTTCAGTAAATTTAAATGTGTCCCGGGAATGGAGGAGGATCCTGTGGGCCTGAAAGAGACTTTTAGCAGTTAGAGATGTAATACAGTGTGTGGCTAAGTGTGGCCACCTGTCAGGGGAAACGGTGTCAATGTTGGAGGGAGGGATACTCTATGGAGGGATGATCCCTTGTGGAGTGGTCAGATGAGAGGGAGGGGTGTTGGCTTTTCAGCAGAGAGCCAAAGGAATCTCATTCTGCTGCTGAGAAGGTTATTTGATGCTCTTTGTTAGTAATGAGTTTGCCCCCCCAAAACCTCAGCACTGCTAAGAGCAGCATTATAGCACCATAGCAGTGTTCCCAGGTCTTCTGTGTTCCCAGTGGACCCTCCCTAACTCGAGTCTGCTCCTTGTTTTTTTGTAGTATGAAGAATTGTCCTAATTTTCTGTACCATGTGAGAGGTGCTTCCAGTGCAGGACAAAAGACATTGGTTTAGCATAGATTTTATTTTACATGTCACACTTCAAAAAAATTCAGTACTAAATAAGATTTTTGTATTGCTTGGAGGTCAGTGCTGCCACTGTCACTATGCTGTGAATTTGCCATGGATCCTGGGGTTAACCACAGACACCTGACACAGTCTTAAACACAGTAGTTTTTGCCTGTTAGGCCATACTACTTAAAGTCAAGGCATCTCCCCATAAAAAGAAGCCATTCATGGCCTCGTGGTTGAGGTGATGGAGCAAGGGGGATGGTTTCACTGCTGAAAATTTATGAGTTCCTGTAAGTGGCCAAACTGAAAGAAGGTTTTATCGTGAGGTCAGTCTAGGGGCTGGGAGGGGAGAGCAGGCAGAAAACAAGCCAAAGTTCTGGTGAAGCATTCAAAATCCAAAGAAAAGAATGTAATTTTTTTCCTGATATGAGGGGACTCGTCTGCCCTCTAGGTGTGAAGAAGATTAAACTGGAAATAATGGGGGGAAAAATGGTTGCAGGGAGAATTACTTCAACCATGGAACCTGTTACCAACAGGTATCATAGACTCAGTCCTGTGGCATTTTTAAAACCAAGACAGTGTTGTTCTACAAGATGTGCTGCAGGTCATCCAGAAATCTCTGAGTGGGATTCTGCAGCTTAACTTACTAGGAATTACCTGGGGGTCATACTGGTCCCCTCTGTCCTAAAAAGTACTTTTCAGATTTTAAGACATCCCAGAGGTCCACACTCATGTATCTGACACTTGCCTTTCTGTCATTTTCCTTGCAGCCTTGCCTCCTGCTGCATAGCCACTCATGTTTTCCTTTAGACTTCAGCCTGCGTGCACTAACCTATAATTGTATTCTGTTGAAAACCCGCATGTGTACCCCACATTGTATGGTCTCTCACTGCTGTAATTTTTACACTTCTGTATTCCTTTTCGTTCCTCCTTTAATGGTTGGGCGTGAGTCAAACTGTAACCTCATGGAGCCAAACGCAGATCGTTCCCAGTGTAAAATTCCATTAAATATAAATAAGTGCATGATGCCTAACTTCCTTCAGTGCTGCTAAGGAGCAACGCTCCATACGTATTCGAACTGTGATGATGAAGAAACGCGGTGGTGCAGCTTCTGTGCTGACCTAGAGACCAACCCTGTGCTGCTGGGTTTTTTTGTCACAACGAAACAAGAGGGCTGTGTGCGTGCTGGGAGGCAGGCTCCAAGCGAATGCCAGGTGTGTGTGACTCATAAACACTCAGCAGTACAGAGCTGTGCAGATGAATACTTTTTTTTTTTTTCCTCTATTCCCCACCCCCTTGCCCTGCTGCTGAAATCAGATTTTCCTACCATATGATGCAAAATCTTAGTGTTGGATGGCTTTTATGTTGTTTGCGGTGTAACATCTCCTGTCAGCTGAGCTGCTGTAGACTGAAATAACCCAACTCCATTGCGGTTATTTTCCCTGAAAAGTCGCCCTGCGTCATGCTGCGAGGGATAGCAAGGAGGGAGGGCACAGAGGGCAGGAGCTGGACTTGCCCTCTAAAAATACTAACTTTACCTCAGGCTGGTACTCTGTTTTTTGAAGCCGTTATCTGCTGGAATGCCAGCTGTCCTGCAAAAGCCACGTTTACTGCAGCTCCTCATTTCACCGAGCTCACTAAGCGCATATATCCCGGTTATAAATACGCGTGTAAATGAGTGCTTTATTTCTTGCTGCTTCGCTCACCATTAATGAGCTGTTTGTTCTGTTGCCACCGCTAACTCCCTGATGAGCCAAACACTGCTGCTCTTATGTTGCTCTCTTGTCTGTAACTTTGTCCGTGGGGTGTAGTGCTGTGTGGGAGAGGAGACATGGCATGGTAGGTCCAGTGTAGCACCCGTTCCCTTCTGTGTCAGTTGTACTGTGTCTCCCTGATACCCTGCTATGTTGGCTTACTGGTTTTGGGTCGGTCTCTCTCTCTCGGCTTCTAGCTCACAGAAAAATTCCCCTTTTCCTAGGCAGGCCTTTCTCAGAAGATAAGCTCTGTATCTTGTCCCCTTCTCACTGACCCAATGTCTCTTATTCTCAGAGCCACCTAATCCTACGCAATGTAAAAGGCCAAATTAAAAGAACATCACAGTTATGAAGTAAAGAATGTGGGAGTTAGGAAATGCCAGGTCCTGTGTAATTATAACTTGGCTGTTAAATGTTACTAGGTTACATTATTGTGTATCATACTTACCGTGTGAACCCTGCTTTGAGCAGTGTGCGGGGTGGGCTGGCACCCTGCGAGTAGTGTTTCTTCCCATCCTATGGTATTTGACTGCTGCCTTGTTACTAGCAGGTGGTTTGTATTAACCCCATCCTGAGTACAAGTCATGTTTCCACAAGGACTCTGAGACAGCTATTGGCATGGTATTGAACCCCTCAGATATGTTTTTCTTTGCAGTTTCCCTGGGAGGCAGGTTTGGCATTGTCCCCATTTAATAGATAAGGGAATTGAAGCAATGTGTTGCAAAGTTCATATCTGGTGCTCCAAGCCAAAGTACCTTTTGTTTGACATGTCAGAATACTTCTGCATTTTTCTAGCACTTGAGAACTGAAGTAGGCTGTTGTGCTAATCAGGAGATTAATTTTTTCCCTAACCTTGTTCTTGAAAATGATGACGTGTTTTTACTGGTGTTTAAATAATTCAACCCGAGACATCTTGCATGGAAAACTTTGGCCCACAAAGAGTTAAGTTGGCAGTGCTTTTGTAAGCAGCCCTTGTCATGGAAAGTGTTAGACAGACTTAGCTGTAGGTGTCACTGGTAGCTAGGTTTCTCTGTTAGTCACTGTCCTTCACATGCTATTTAAGTACATTTTGCTTGTTTGCAAATGCTATATCTTGTGAAATAGGGAAAAGACGACAAGGCCGTGGTATTTATAATAGAAAACAGTAGTAGGAAGATATGAGCAACACAGAGCTTCTAGAAAGCTTTGTTAGGTGGAGTTTAGCCCGGAAAGGAACAGCATTCATGCTGTAGGCTCCTAGGAGCTGGGATTTATGATTGGTTCAGGCTATGATGAGTTCAAGATAGCACTAAGTTATTCCACTGTAGGGAATGGTTTTCCTGAATGATTGTCGTGTAATTACATCCCCAGTACTGTCACCCAGTTCTTACTGTGTTTCCAGAAAATACCCTAGCAGTAGGCAATAATATCCTTCCCCCCAGTTTCAAGCTGTGTAAAAGTTTCCCTCATTACTGACAAACCTGTTTCCTCTCTCCATACATTTCAGATATGTGCCATCATTGGAGGAACATTTACTGTAGCTGGGATTCTCGACTCCTGCATTTTCACAGCATCAGAGGCCTGGAAGAAGATCCAGCTGGGGAAAATGCAGTAATGGTGAAACTCTACCCTAGTCTCCAAGGACAGGAGCACAGATTGAGAAACCTACCACTACCTGTTTTTGTCTTTATTTTCTATTTGATTGAATCAGTGAGTTTTTCTCTAATCAGGCTGTTCAGTGAAGACATCTTCAACAAATCAAAGAAATCCCCATGCATTTTAGAGCTCTGAGAATGAAAAATCAATGGAATCAGGGCGTGGATTTCGATTCTCTCTCCCCCCAGAAAGAGAGGCTGAAATGCCATATATGAAATACTGTTAGATCTAAGTAAGGATTACAGTCTGTTCTCTGGGAGGTTCCTATGGCAGCATACAAACTAGGCGTAGTAGATTGCAAAGAGTTGAGCTGTCTTGTGGCACTCTCTGGAATTCTGTTGGATTTGCATGATAAGACAATCAACTTTTGTATAAGGCAAAATTATACATTAGAAAGAAGTTCCACCCATGGTGCCAAAAAGGCGATGTATCTGTTGGAGAGGAATGGAAAGTGTTAGTCCCTGTAGCAAAATTTAGAGACAGAGGGCAGAAATAACATCAAGAAATGTTTTGTGCTTTTATTGAAAGCTCTTTTGTTCAGATATGACCTTTCTAATGAAATGAACAAATGAGAAGAGGAAGCCTTCCCCCAGCTACCTTTTCCTGGGTAATCTGTGATCCAGGCAGTGAAGGGCCTTTCTTTTACTCTGGATGTAAAGTGGTTTCATTTCTTCCCAGAAACTGAATATCCAGTCTTGTGTTTACAGGTGGCATGAAGTAAAAACCAAACTGAGCAACACAGTTTTATGTGGCCTTTGCTTTGAAAGGGAATAGTTGTCTTTACAGCATTAGCTTTTATTCTTTCTTATGTTTTTTAAACAGACCACCCAACAGTCTGGATTCTGCACTTCTGCTTTATTATTATTATTATTGTTATTTTGAAATGGGGTTGTATATTCTATGTGTTCAGAAAAATGGTGCAGTCTTCTGGGTGGATGATGAGCACAGCTGACTGTCTTGCTTTGTGTGTGTATATTGAATACACCTGTCAAACACAGGAAGTCTGTCTTTTCAGGGTTTAAAGTGTCTCCCTCTTCCTTTAAAATTCAGTCAGGCATCTTTTCTGAGCCCTAGGCTGACACTGTTCACCCACAGGTACACCAGTAGCAGGGCAGGCATTCCCACAAGCTGCCCCCTGCTAGTAGTTGTTTTGTTTTATTCCTTAAAATGGTACCTGAGCTTCCATGCCCACTCATTCAAGCCTTGTCTTCTGGGGTGTCCAATAAATGGAGGTGTGAGGGGAAGACTACTGCCAGGTGTGGCTTGCATGTAATGGTAGACATGAATTCACTAAAGTTAGACCAATACTCACCAGCACATTTTCCATAGCCTCCTAAAAGTTCCTCAAGCAGTAACAATCTCTGCATGCCTTGTAAATATCTCAGCTGAGGATACACAAATTTTAAGTGTTCCAGGATGGATAAAAATCATGAAATAAAAATCTTTAACTCAATCAATGCTGTAAATTCTAAGACGGGTGCAGGATTTCTCTTGGATAATATCTACTGCCCACTGCCCTTCCCTGGAGGCAAAAGTACGCAACCATTATGCTGTAATAATATGAATCTTTGAATATGCAGTGTTAATGCTAGAGTCAGATGCATTTCAAAAGTATTCCTAATACATGTCTGTTGAAATTGTCTCATTGCTTCGGAAGTAGGGAAGGTAGCCAGTTTTATCCACACACCAAAAAGAAGCAGCCAACCACCCTTCCCCTGCCGTCCTCTGCCCTGTGGCGACTTCAGACAAATTACAGTGTTGGAATTTTTTCCCTGTTTTTGTTATGGACTGATTGCTATTACTTTAGATGTAAACTGGATTGTGTAACTTCCTGTATCTGTAATGTACGCATAGATTTTATACATTTTTTTCCATTTACAAAAATCAACTTGAAAATGAGATGCTTGTCTTCATTTCAGTGTGTGCGTCTGTGTGCTCATGAGCAGAACCCACTGGATGGTGGTGGCTGCCCGGTGGGAGCCGGGATTTTCCATTGCAATTGCTTCTCTTGCTGGCTGAAGGATTTCCTCTAATCCACTGTGAGCAGCTGAAGCTTACAGCAAAAATGTCCTAGTTTTTCCTCTTGAATTTGTTGAGCCTTTGCTCACAGCTTGTGAACCCAGTGGATTACAAGGATGTCATTTTTAATACTTCAGTGCATCCTTCTCCTGAGCTCTGCAAGAGAACATATTTGTAGCGTGGTGGATTGTATTGTTAGTTTTCTGAAATTTCTTCCCTGGTACAACTTCTTGGACAAAAACAAGCAAAGCTGGTTGCAGATTCCTCGTGTCTCCTGGCATGTTATTTCTGCCCTTCTCCCCATCCTCTGTCTGAATTAAACACTGTCTTCTGTGCAGTCCAGGCCAGTTCTCTAAACCAGACCAGTGAAATTGTTTGGCTTTTTTTTGGAAGTAACAGATGCATACTTCGGTGTGACTGCTTTCTCTGCCAAAATGTCCACTCTGGTAACCTAATAAATCACATTTTTTTACTAGATGTGGAAACCAAATTGTACTCAAGTTCTGGCAAAACTCTGCTGAAGAAACAGTCTGCACCTTAGTTCTCTAAACCAGGTCTAAGCCTTTGAGTACTGCCAAACCAAACCTACCTTCTCGGTCTGCCGTAAGTTCTGGTGAGCTTGTCCTTCAGACGTGGCTGCCTTGGGTCATGTAATGATGCTGCATCATGTGTTTACAGAAGAAGCTGCTCTTCATCTCTCCAAATGTGAAAGCGAGGTAGTTACTGTTGTAGCTGTCCTACCCTGTGCATACATGTTTCATTAGATTTCACTTTTAGTTTCAAACACTTTATAGAGACAAAAATGAGCTTAGTTATGCTTTTAAACATAAATGCAAACAAAAATAATTTCAAGTTACAGTGGAAGGAAAACCATCAATTGTATGTGTTCATATTTCTGACTTTGCTCTTTCAAGTCAGTATTTGACAGAAGTATTTGTGGTTTTCTGAGGAAGACATCCCCGTAGGAAGTAAAACATTTAGAACTTGTATATATTCCAGTTTAAATAAGGTCCTCAAAAAAGGTACATCCATCATATGGTGAGAACTTGTGGTGAAGGATGCTTTGCAATGGTAAGAGTTAAAATTTTTAGCTCCATGGATAGCTGTGCTTAGGTATATTCTAGGAAGTGTGTGTACTGCTGAAGATGATTTTTAAGGGAAAAAAAAAGGAAATGGGGTAAGAAAAAATTGGAAGAGGTGCATTTATGGATGTTTGATTTATCAAATATTTGCATTCAGCTACTCCATAAAATGAAATCTGCAGTGTAGTTGGTAATTTCTAGTTTATTTCTGAATTTTTCTCATTTAAAGTTGTTTTTTATTTGTGCGATATAAAAACTGTACAGGCTGAAAACAACTGTGATGACTATCTGCTTTAGAAAGTTTCAGATTAAATGTGTCAATGAGGTATTTCTCAATAGTCCTTGGAAGAAGGGAGAAAGGGGCAGGGGAGGGAGGATGTAGTCCTGTAGTATGTTACGGCGATGTTAAAAGCACAAGTCTTGCGTTTTTACAGTGGAGATTATTAAGGAGTTCTGGCATTTCTCTTTTAATTTGCAACCTTGTATTAATAAAAAACTAGCCTTTTTAATTCTGTACTTAAAAACTCTCATGTGTTTTGATTGGCTTCTTGTTGCACTACTATTGCAAAACCAATCTAAAAGGGCTTTTTTCTCTTTTTATAATTATTATTTCAGTGAACTAAGCATTATCACACAATGAAATCACTGTAAGCCAGGTCACTGTGTAGAAAGTTAACACGAGGCTCTTTTGTAATCGGCACTGAGTCATGTCTGGACATTCAGTGCTTGGTTTTGAACAGTACCAAGTGTCCTAACCTCCCTTTTTTTTTATGAGAGGTGAGTGGACTGTGCTTGGAACTTGCTGGATTTGGCTTTAGTCACTAAGCCGCTTGGTGTATATAAACTAACACATTCCCCCCCACCACCCCTTTAATTTCCTTTTAGCCTTACTTCACAAAGTATTTAGAAATAAGTGTCCGAGGCAATTATTAAACATTAAAAAGTAAAGGGTTACAACACAGTGAATTTGGGTGCTATGTATCTGCACCATATTGAGAAACCAATTCCTTTTAAGTTCCGGTATTGCTTACTTACGTTGGTGTCTGCTGTACCGCATCTTCATCAACGAAGAGATCCTACCCACTTCCAGTTAACCTCAAGTACAGGTTGGAACTCAGATTTCCAGAAGTGCCAGGATGGTGCTGAAGGCTCCTCACTCTGCATAAAAGATGGGTAAAGGCACTGGGAAAGGTGTTTGTCCAACTCTCAACCTGCTGCAACTCAACAGTCTGGAAACTTTTCCAGCCTATCTTTATAAACCAAAACCCAGTCAAGTGTCTGTACTGCTGCTCACCGCATCCGTTGGTTCATTGCTACCAATAGCACATTCTGCCATAAGTAATTTTCCTTGAGAATAAATGAAAAAATGTAATAGCCCCAAATGTACCTGAAATGCAAGCAGTTTGCGCAGGTAAGTTAGTTTATGGAGGTGGGGATGCAGGTGACGGGGCGCACGGGCGCAGGAGCGCGGTCTGGGCTGAGGAATTTGAGCGTGGCTGAAGCCCCGGGAAACGGGTCTCCCTTTTGGCCGGGGGACGGGCCCTTTCCCGGCTGGGCTGGAGAGGAGGCAGCTAGCTGGAGGTTTCTCCGTTTTCATCCACCTTCGGGGAGGGGGCTGGATTGGGGCAGAAGGAGCTGCTGCTAAATAGCTCTGACTTTGGGCACGGTGAAAGGAGGGGATGCGGGAGCAGGCGCGGGTACGCGGCGGGGGGGACGGTGCCCGGGCGGGGGACNGAGGCCGCTGCTGGCGTTCGTGGCTCGGGCAGGGGCGGCGGGGGAGCTGGTGCGGGAGCCCGGCCCTGCAGTCTGGCTGCGGGGGCCTCTGGTGGGGCGGGCTCGCCCCGGAGCTGCGCTCGGGTGTGCCGTGGGGAGCTCAGGCTCCTTCGGTCTGTTGTGCGATAGTGGATCACTCGGTTAATACAGCCCAGGCAGCGTACGGTGTTCTGATGTGCAGCACGCCCTGAATTGCCGTACAGCCCAGGCTAGGGCGCACAGCAGGCGCAAGCGTGTGGTGCTTGGAAGTTGCAGGGTTGAGCAGAAGCATCGCTTAATGGACATGCCTTTCTGAGGCAGGACAAGTCGTGCTGTGACAGACAATCTTGTAGTGCAGTTGTTAACATTTAGGAAAGGCCGGAGGTATCTTGGGCTTGCACATTTGCTATGTGCGTCAGTCTGGTGGTGTGGTGGTGTGCTTTACTGGAGATACTTAAGCAGTATGAGTTCCCTCTCTCTCTGCGAGTCCAAATACATGTTTGCATTGTAAATTAAGGTGGTGTGTGCTACAGCGTAAAAGTAAGACTAGTCAGTCAAGTGTCCTGACTTCTGAGAACAGCAACTTTCACATTGGAAAGAACAGTCTGATGTAGCATGTGTGTGGCACATCTGTCAATCGCAGGGTCATTGTCAATCAGGGAAGAGGCTTAAACCTTACTTGAAGTCCAGTTTGTAAGGGTATGTTAGCTGGGTGTGGGGTTAAAAATAGTTAAAATTGCTTTTTTATGTCCTAGCATACTTTGCATGGGTAGGTGATAAAGGACAGTGTGTGTGAGTTACAAGCATCACTTTTTTTTATGCAGCCAAAATGAAGTTCAATCCATTTGTGACCTCAGACCGCAGCAAGAACCGCAAACGACACTTCAATGCACCTTCTCACATTCGAAGAAAAATAATGTCCTCCCCACTGTCCAAGGAGTTGCGGCAGAAATACAACGTCCGCTCTATGCCCATTCGAAAGGATGATGAAGTCCAGGTAGCTCCACTGTCTGTCTTTTAAGTTGTGCTCTCACATGCGAACTTTGGTCTGTGTTTTAGTTTTCATGTATAGCCTGTGAAAAAGGGAAGTGCTAGACAAATTCAAATTGATGCTGAAGCTTTGCCATGAGTCTTGCAGAAAACATACAAGTTATTGTAGTCATAGACTATGGAATTGGCCTGCTGAGTGTTTCTTGAGGTCACATCAGTGACAGGGAAAATGCAAGGAACACAGGTGTGCTGGCAACTTCACTGCACTTTAGTTACATGCATGGATTAAAGCCTTTTAGCAATAAAGCATGGAACAAATAATTGCTTTTTGTTTTTTAGTTTTACTATTTGCTACCTGTGATATTTGAAAGATCAGTTTAGAAATTAATCCAAGTTAATCCAAAATGGCATGATAGGTGAAAAACTAAGATAAAAACAGTTGAAGTTGACCATTAGCCTTCTGGCTGAAAAGATACGGAGTTCCTTCATTTGGGTTTACTGCAGGGAAAGTGAGGGAAAAGTACAGTTCCAATCCATTATATTTTCCATTTTAGTGATTGCTGAAATTGTCCAGTCGTTGATGACTCTGTGGCATATGTATACAAAGAGCAGAATTGGGATTTCAATGTGTGCGGTTCTGGTTTTCTGTTGGGTTAATTAGATAATATTTCTTAAGATCTGATAATTGTTTAAAGGGTGGTTTTCAAATATGGGACAGTGTGCTTCATATGTCCTTGTTTAGGTTGTCCGGGGACACTACAAAGGACAGCAGATCGGCAAGGTGGTCCAGGTGTACAGAAAAAAATACGTCATCTACATTGAACGTGTTCAGCGTGAGAAGGCTAATGGCACAACTGTCCATGTGGGGATCCATCCCAGCAAGGTACGGTGCATGAAGTGAGATCTGAAATGTGTGAGGAGACCTTGTTGGCAAATGAAGACAGTGCTACCAGCATGAGTAGAAGCTTCTTATGGCATGTGGAATAATGGATTGAGATGCTACAGCATTGGGGGGCTAATAAATAAGGAAGCATTATGGTGTCATGATAGTAGTGAAGTGACACTTGAAACCAAGAACTCCTCGACGTTTCTACGGCTTGTTTGGTGGCGAAGCTGCTAGAGACTTTTTATAGAGACTGCCAAAATACTTTTTTGAAGAGCTTGGTGTTTCTAAAGCACAAACCAGATGGTTTAGAACAATCCTTTGTCTTTGCTATGTGGTATTTGCACTGGTTAAGGAGGTGTTAGAAATGTTTAGATAGATGCTCAGAGTTGTGATTTATTCTTGTGGGCTATTGTGAACTAAGTTCTTCCAAATCTGGTTTTGGCCTGAAGTGAGTAACAGTGTTTGGAGTTCACAAAAACCAGGCAAAGCCTGTTTAGACCGTAATAGGAAAACATTTCAAACTAAACAGAACAACTAGCCAAAACCTGGTTTGAAGCAGATGAAATTAGTCTGCTTCAGCCTTGCTAAGTGGGCACACATACTGAACTATTGGTGGAGGAAATCCAGTTGTAACAGGTTTTCCAGTCTAAATGGTTGGTCTGTTCAGCAGAGGCAGAGCAGAATTACTCCAAAACAACATAATGATGTGTGTGTGCGGCAACAACATTTGACAGACAAGGTGACATTGCGATTGAGCCAGAGTACATACTCCTTGTGTGGTAAATAGCAGTGAAAGAAACTGAATTTTGTGCGGTCCTTTATTTCTATGAAAGTTTTCTCTAATTGGGAATGGGACCTTGATGCAGCTTGCATAAAGATTCTGGTTATTAGTGCAAAAGGAACAGAAGAATGGTTTGTTTGTTGCAAACTTGTGGTGGGTTGGATAAACAGTTTCTACCTCTCTTAGGTAAAGAGGTAGGGATGCATTGCAATTAAGAGAGACCTAAATGCACAATGGAACTGAGGAGGAGTGTGCAGCCCTGCTGCAGCCTGTATGGTTTTTCTAGGATTTGATTGTCAGTTGTATTTTTAAAGTACTCCTGTCACAATTGCCTGGCCACTTCACAACTGTTCAGTAGCACGTGTGTTCTTTAAAGTGACTTTATTTGAGTCACTGTGGTGCGTGAACTTTTACTGTTGCCTATAGTTTAGCCAGATGCATTGGCTATTCCAAACGGTACAGCAGTGATACGATAGTGGCCAGCAGCATGGTGTTCCAGTGTTCCAAAAGTAAGGTAATACTGTTTTAAACATGGATAAATGAAAATAGAGATCCATTACTTGCCTTTGCGCTGGTGGGATCAGCTTTATCCTGTGTTTCGGATGGATGTAGTATCCATCATCTTTGAGCAGCATAATGGAAATTAGATTTACTTCAAATTAATTATTTTATTACGTAGATAAATAGAAATTTGGCTGCTCTTCAGTGTGTGCAGATGTTTTGGCTGTGCATCGAAGCAGCTGTCCATGTACTCTGATCCCTGAGCGTAACTGGGAAAATTGTGAAATACAGAGGCACGTCAGTACCTCAGCTCTACTCAAACCAAATGAGATAATCCATGGGAATAACGCTTGTGTGCCAGAGAGAACTTCCCTGGGCTGTACTATTATCACAGTTCTGTCAGGTTGCTCTACTTTAACACTGAAGAGACACTAAATTCTTTGTCCTTTCTCTAGGTGGTGATCACAAGGCTAAAACTGGACAAAGATCGCAAAAAGATCTTAGAGCGTAAAGCAAAATCTCGCCAGGTTGGCAAGGAGAAGGGCAAATACAAGGAAGAAACAATCGAAAAGATGCAAGAATAGATGGTTTCCTATTTGACACCATTAAAGAACTGCTAAAATTAAACCTATCGTTGTGTCTTCTCCTTTAGAAAGTCTTGATATGGTGTGTCTGGTTAGTGTTTAAATATTCATTCTCATGTTTTGGTGTTGGCTATGTAAAATTCCGCTAAATGAAAAAGGTTTTTATACCTTTTTTTTTTTTTTAAACTTTTAAGAAAACTAAAGACTTTTTCCCCATAAAGGACTGTTTGAACTGATGTTGGAAAGAGCAGTGTGATCCTGAAAACATGGATCTAACAACCATTGTATGCCTGTCTCTTCCACTGATTTTTAACGCTTATTTAGATGTGTTCATGGGTTTAAATGAACATGTTAATTCTGTGCACCATATATATTTAATATTTTATCAGAGGTTTGAAGTGAGCTATTTCTGGCCATGAATCTTTTTCTGTAACCCTCTTCAATTACATTTTCCCAACTGTCTTACAAATTTAACAGAAAAGGATGATACTTTAGAGGTTCACCGGGCGCGTTGTGGCCAAACACAGCACTGAATTTGCTGCGTGATGTCTCGGGGTCTTAGAGCTTGAGGACCAGGGGGTTTACCTCACCTACGCTCGTGAGGTAGAGCTGTCCGATTTGGAGAGGGAAGGAGCGAAAGCAGTCTCAGCACTGTTGCTATGACGATTTTGGATTAACTTTTCCGTAAGAGGAAATCGGGGTTTTAGCGCTTAACGCATAGCTGAGAGGTGCTGCAGCGTGTTGAAAACAGCCCTGCAATGAAGTGAATTTCCTGGCTCAGGGCATGGCCCTCTCGCTGCTGGTATAGAGGGAAAGACGTTCAGCTCCTGCCTGAACACCACCGCAATCTGAAAACCAAGATCATAGAATCCTAGAATCATTAAGGTTGGAAAAGACCTGAGATCATCTAGTCCAACCGTCAACCCCTCCCCCCCCCAAAAAACCAAAACAACCCACCATGCCTGCTAAACCATGTCTTGAAGTGCCACATCCACACGGTTTTTTGAACCCCTCCAGGGATGGTGACTCCACCACCTCCCTGGGCAGCCGGTTCCAATGCCTCACCACTCTTTCAGTAAAGAAATCTTTCCGAATATCCAATCTAAACCTTCCCTGGCGCAACTTGAGGCCATAATGCGGGATGCTGGGCGCCGAGCGCAATGGCACCGGCGCTTTCGAGGTGGTTGACGGCCAGCAACAGCACGGCCCCTTCGTTCCTCTGGGCTCAGCGGCTCTACCCCGGCGGCTCACGCGGAGTTCTCCTCACCGCGACCGAGCCCCGCGGGCGGGCGGGCCTGCGCTGCTGCCCGGGGCCCTTCCAGCCGGGGAGCCGGTG
>VZTL01039418.1:19161-30116 GCA_013400535.1 Scopus umbretta
GAGGGGGAGTTGGTGGTTTGGTTTTGTTTAAATTTGCAGTTCTCACTTAAGTTGTTTCTACGCTGTATTTTAATAGAAATTATGCCCCAATCTTCTAAAATCCTTGAAGCCTAGGGTTTCTTTTCTGAATTGTTTGAAGACGGACAGTTTCCTTAAAGTCTAGGCCACATGGCATCTGCAGAATCCTCTGGATTATGGTGGACTGTATTTGTTGTAGAATTTCTTAACTTTGACAGAATTCTGTGAACTCTTCAAATGCATAGTGGTATTTCACTTGTAAGTTTAGTAGTTTTTGTACTGAAACAGACCTATTATAAATCTAGTGTCATTAACATGATTTATAGTCTGTTCTTGCATGTCCAGTGAGGGGGTTCTTTTGTAATCCTGCGGGCTCTGACTTGTTTTCTGTATTGTTTGGCTTTCTCCAATTACACCTTGAAAAAAAGATAAGCAGCAAAATTTTACTGTGTTTTAAACCATCAGTAGTTATACCCAACCACATTAATTAAGCATACAGTGTCCGCTTGCCAGAATACAACAAAAAGCAGATTTTTCTCCTCATGTTGCAAGACAGAACTTGCCTCATCACACGGTCTTCCCCCCTGCCATGAATTCTGTATAAAATCATAGAACGTGGTTGGAAAGCACCTCGAAAGATCATCTGGTCCAATCTTTCTTTCCTCTTATTCAAGCGTATGTAAGTTTGTTCTTTCCATATCCTTTTCCTTTTTTGGGGAAGCATTGAAAAAATTTCAGGCATTAATTTTGGAGACTAAAGAAAGAGACTAATTTTTCGTACCAGTCTTAAAGGAAGCCTGAAAGAATGGTTTCTGAGGATTCATTGTTGGATGTGTTAGGGTTAAAATAACTTGTGGTGTCCCAGGTATGGTCTCCTGTATTTGTGTGCCCTTAGTAGGTGGCTTGTGCTGTTACCTACTTCTTTTTAGAGTTGTTTAGAACTCTGCTAGACTGCTTTCGTACTCTGAGTTACCTTTCCAGTTGAAAATAGGGAAAAAATAAATTCCTGTCTTTGTTAAACACCACTTGATTGACAAATTGCTTTGCATTAAACTGAATTTGTGCTAACTAAATTTGAAGTCAACCACATTTCAACTTAAAGCTGTTTCTTATGTGTTTAGATTTAATACTGATAACATTCAATAACCATATTGATCACGTGGTGTTAATTTGGTTGTTCTGTGGAACGTTTTTGCATGGGTAAGTGCATCATTTCTGTACAGATAGCGTACCCAGCAGCCTTTTGAAGGAGAATACATGAGCCTCAGGAACCTGGTAAAACACAAGGCAAACTATAAGGAGTTTCTACTGCAGAAATTGTAGGTTACACCATGTTGTAAGGTACTGACCAAGTTTAAATGTATTTTGCTGTTCAGAAAGAAATTTCTGAAAAGTACTGTGATATCCTACTAAGAGAGGATAGGGTCCTTGAAAAATGGTATTTGCTACTGATTCTAAAAGGATTAAAATACGGTTGCCCAAATTGACATTTAAACAGAGATAGCAGGACCTTAATTTGTAGTATGCAGCACAGACAGATGGCAGTTACAGTAGAAAGACCTTTTAAAAAATCTTCCTGGTAGAACATAAGGGACTTTAATTTCCGTGTCTGAGCTGGGTAATTAACACTAACAGTTGTAAGCAGTATCTGGTAGAATTCAAGGACCTGTGGGTGGCTCAAGTACCATACCTGATTTTAGCAACTCTACAAATTACACGTTGGATAGAGAGGCTTGCTTTGTTTTACTTTGAATGCTGCATTTTGTTTTGCATTGTCATGATAGATTATTGTGTAAAGCAGCATTGCTTAAGGAAAATGTGGGAAAATCTTTTTCATTACTTTATCTTGAATGCAAGAGAGTTGTAGACTTCAGTGCCTAACTACTGCTTTAAATTATTAGGCCCTGGCAGAGCAGGGAGGAGGAATATACTATTGACCTGTAATGCCACTATGGCTTGGAGCTTGGGTATCCAGCATGGTCCCAACAAATAGCTTTTGAAAACTGCACAGTGCTTGCCTAAAGCATGGTTATACAGCTGGGACACATCAATATCTTGAATGTGCTTCCAGCTCATTTAATTCACAACCATGCTGAGTCTGAACTCAGGAAGCATAGGGAGGTGAGATATTTGTGCATAGAGTTCCTTCCTTCTGTACAGTGAGAAAGAGAATAATGTGCTTTAACAGGCTTTTAGTGTTCCTACCCTCCTCCCCCTTCTGTTACTTCAGGATGCTAAAGGCAGATGGTACAGTGCTCTGGTATCCCTTCTATATCTGAAAATTAACCATTGCAACATAAATTCTGTGGTATTTTTAAAAGCCAATTTGCTTTTCCCTTAGTAAATTTAACATAATGATTAACATGGTTTCAAATACATTGTTGTCATCGCTTTGACATGCTTCTACCGTGTTATCCAACCTAAAGGTTATTGGCTCTTCTTGGTGGTGTCTTGCTGATGCTTTAATTGCTTTGTAGAACCTGCTACATATTTCATGGCTTGCATGACTGATAGACTGCTGCAGGCTCAGCACATCATTTTAACTAGAGTCATACCCTGTGCAAAACTGAAAGTGGCATTGAAAATAAGTATTTGTAAATTTTAGGAGGACTGATGTGTTTTCTTTAAGTCTGGCCCACATCTTTTGCCCCTGCTATTCTAGCCATTTTACAGCAGACCTGCACTTCATTTGCTGGTCAAAGCATCAAGGTTTCTGTGGAATTTTCCATGACTGCCTAAGCACTCAGATACATTTGTGGCAGCTCCCATTACAAAGCTGCTTTGCTTTTTCTCCTCCTTACAAAGCATTCTAGAAATAGCAGACAGATGAGCCAGTGTGTTCACTAAATGTGTTTATATAGTTAGTATTTAACATAGATTTAAATCCATGGAAGCATCCATCACTTTTGCTGAATCTTATAATATTTACAAAGCAAATACATCTTTTAACAGTGGAATATTTATTTCTGTTTAGCTTTCCTGGATATTTTCCACAAACTACATTCTTCTTGTTCTCGGTTCTGGCTATGGCTTCTTCAGTGTCAGTTTGTGAACTGCTCTGATGACAAGGCTGCTGTTGCTGATGATCTGGAGTTTGTCGTCGTATGGACTTTGTTGTTGCAGGGTTTTAAATTTTGTGCGTGTGTGTTCCTGCAGCATTGTACCCTTTTGCTTCAGGTCCCTGTTTCTTGACCTCTGTGCCAGGTTTAAATTCACTTCTGTTCAATCTCAGATGAAAAATATACCATGTCTGCAAGAATGGGTGTCATACACTGAAAATAAGAGCAAACAAGAGAGACTCTGTTCCTCAGAGGTTTTTGTTTAAAGAATGCTTCAAAGGCACTGAGAAAAGGTCTATCTCTTATGTGTCTACCTTCTGAGCCCACAATTACCCGAGTTTCATATGTCTCAAAACACTTTCCTGTCAAAGGAAAAGTACAAGAGTAATGCTGTCAGGTGGTTTTGTGTTGCTTTAAATTGAACAGGACAATTTATTGTTTCAGTTGCACAATGATTCAGTACCAGATCTTTATTGCTGGTATCTGGTCTTTGTGCATGAACTTGAGTAAAATTTTGATTTGATAGTCGACCTTCCTGAAAATAGTCTTTTCTTCTCTGATAGTACTTGTGCTTTGGACAAGCCTTTCCATTATCATAAGCTTTGCAATTTGGCTGATGTTCTCTCTTTTGGGTTGGGGGGGTTGTCTTACAGTTGGCTGATTGCGATTCTGGCTCAACTCAACCCTCTCTTTGGGCCGCAGTTAAGCAATGAAGTAATTTGGTATCTTAAATCTCACTGGCCTTAAGGATGTCTGTTCTCTGCTGCAATTTATGACTAGGTGAGTATGATCAGATTTATTGATCTATTTGGTATGTTAAAGCTTCAGGAGAAATTGAACAGTAGTGTAAGCAGTGTGTTCAGAATTGCTTGCTGTTTTGCAGGAGAAATCTATCTTTCTATAGGCTGCAACAAAACATATTTTGGATGCTAATCTTGACTGGATACTGTGAAAAGCTTGGACTGAATTCTTGTACAGTTATTTTTCTCTGCTGTCATGTCATGTGGTCCTGTGTTCAGTAAGCAGGGGTTTATAAGGAGAACAGTACATTTCTTCCTGCAAAAAAACCAAAATCAGGCTGGGGTGTCTTTTGATAGCTAGCATAAGTGGATTTCCTAACCTTTAACAATTGTTAAACCTCTATTCAAGCCTACTACCATTTCATCCAAGGCTTGTCTTGATTTCAAAGGCAATGTACAGTTGCCTTCATTCAGCTGGGAAGTCAGAGCGAGAACTGCAATTAGAATGGTTCTTTATCTCCTGTAAATGTATAGCACTAACACTGAGTTTACAGTTGGTTTGGGGGTTGGTTGTTTTTTTGTGTGTTGTTCTTTTTTTTTAATGATAGCCTGTGTGCGACTTTAATCGTATATGAGCCTGGTGGTTGCTATCTGGGTAGCTATTGCTATTGGAATGCTGTTGTTGCAGTTCTTGGGCATGCTTTCTGACATGACCAGCAAAAATACAGAGTCTTGTACTGAAAGTGCCACGATGACTTCAGGTTTCTCTAGAACAGCAGTATTTGGAGGTGAAGGTTCAAATGAAGGACAGCTGTGGAAAGAAATACCCATGATTTTAGTTCTTACACTGGTAACTGAATAATTAGACACGCTTAGTTTTTTACCCATGTGGGGTTTTTTGTCCTTGTAGGTTTAACTGCCTACCCCCTTGCTGTTACTACTTCTGTTTACCGAAGTCCAATAGCAGCAGACAGAGACAGCTCAGTTAAACTCTGTCTGTAAAGCATCTTGAACATTTACCCTGAAGCAAAGCTCCACCGCTTCAAAGTAGGCTTCATCTGAACTGTGGCATTGTCAGACTGTGGCGTGTGTGTGTCTGTATCTTTTAAGCAGCAAGCAGAAGCTAAAGGTGGACTTGGCCCTGCTTCAAGTAGAGGCCTGTAATTAGCTAAGTCAGTCAAGCTGAATTGCCTAGGTGCATTTTCACTCCTCATGGGTTAACACATAATTAGTTAGCTAAAACAGAGACCAGTGTGTTCTGGTAATGGGCATACTGATCTCTGAATCCAATAGGATAATTCAGTTGCTTGGGATTTGAAACTGAAATGTAGCAATCTGGACAAGTGAATGCCTTGGATATAAAAATTTGGCTTCCTTCTGACTGATAAATGGTCTGTGTTGCATCTAGCAAGGACAAACTGGAGTCCTAGAGTTGTATCTCATCTCTAGGTGCCTGATAAAAGGATCTGGCTCCCTTTTGGTGATGGATTTTCCAGAGAACTGTAGGTAAACTTGTACCAAGGAAGAGAGGGAACCAATGTGTTCTAGGATGGCCATAAAGTTTATGTGAGGAGCTGTCATTTTTAAACTTATTAATGGAGAATTTGAGACCTATGTAGCACACGCTATTGTGTTATATGAAGCAGTTTGTTTTAACCTTTGATATATCTGATTTAATTGACTTAGTTTTGGAATAAAATGAAGGTTCTTGTCTTCGTGAAAAAGAATGTTTTTAAAAAAGTAAAAGCATATAAAGTCCTCAAATATCATAGTTAAAGATTGTTATTTCTTGCTAGAAATGTGCTATTACAGGACATGCTATTCTCCACGATCTTGTTTGAACTACTCTTGTAGTGTTGAGTGAACTGAGTGGCAAGGAGGTGGCTACCTTGATCAGGCTGCAGCGTCCTGTCTTTTGCTGTTGTGTACCTCTGCACTCGGAGCCTCCTGTTGAGTTTCTCTGTATTGGGTTTGCATGGCCAGGTTTTGGTAGCAGGGGGGCTTCTCTGAGAAGCTAGTAGAAGCTTCCCATATGTCCGATAAAGCCAATGCCAGCCAGCTCAGAGGCAGACCCGCTGCTGGCCAAGGCCAAGCCCATCAGTGACTGTGGTAGTGCCTCTGGGGTAACATATTGAAGAAGGGGGAAGAAAAAACAACCAGGGACACAAACTGCAGCTGGAGTGAGGAGTGAAAATATGTGAGAGGAACAACTATGCAGACACCAAGTGAAGAAAGAGGGGGAGGAGGTACTCCAGGTGCTGGAGCAGAGATGTCCCTGCAGCCCTTGGTGAAGACCATGGTGAGGCAGGCTGTCCTGTAGCCCATGGAGGTTAACGGTGGAGCAGATATCCATCTGCAGCCCATGGAGGACCCCACACCAGAGTAGGTGGATGCCCAAAGGAGGCTGTGATTCCATGGGAAGCCCATGCTGGAGAAGGTTCCTGGCAGGACCTGTGGAGAGAGAGGAGCCCATGCTGGAGCAGGTTTGCTGGCAGGACTTGTGACCCCATGGGGGACCCATGCTGGAGCAGTCTGCTCCTGAAGGATGGCACCCTGTGGAAGGGACGCATGTTGGAGCAGTTCATGAAGAACTGTAGCCCGTGGGAAGGACCCACATTGGAGAAGTTTGTGGAAGACTGTCTCCCATGGGAGGCTCCCCACACTGGAGCAGGGGAATAGTCCTTGAGGAGGAAGGAGCGGCAGAGACAATGTGTGATGAACTGATTGCAACCCTCATTCCCCGTCCCCCTGCACTCCTTGGAGGGAGGAGGTAGAGAAAATCAGGAGTGAAGTTGAGCTTGGGAAGAAGGGAGGGGTGGGGGGGAGGTGTTTTAAGATTTGGTTTTATTTCTTATTACTGTACTTAGTTTTGATTAGTAATAAATTAAACTGATTCTCCTCAAGTAGATTTGCACTTGATGGTAATTGCTGAGTGATCTTCCTGTCCTTATCTCGACCAACAAGCTTTTTGTTATATTTTCTCTCCCCAGTCCAGTTGAGAAGGGGAGTGATAGAGCAGCTTTGGTGGGCAGTTGGCATCCCACCAAGGTCAACCCACCACATTCTTACTAGACAGGAGCTGTAAATTAGATTCTATCTGAAAGAGTTGGGATATATCTCTGACACTGCACAGAATCCCATGAATACAGCTGCCATTTATTGTTTGACCAGTTATTTTTTGGTTTTAAGATGTGCTTTTCCAGCACTCATGGTGCATGTACTATACTTTTTTCTGCCTCCCATTTCTCTTTCAGCTGAGGTTTGGATGAATTATTACAGGCAACGCAAAGAGTTAAAGCAAAGAGAATGAAATGCTCCCAGAGTGGAGAGATGTTATTTAAAACAGAGTACTGTCTAAGCAAACCCATTTTACTTGACCCATGAAGCAGGCTGAAAAGGCATAGAGGAGGCTGCTGCGTTCTAAAGAGGAGCTTCTACAGATGCTGACTTGGTTGTTCTATGCCAAATTAGAGAAGTTTGGTCTTTTTGGTCAGTAACACCCCCAACTCAAGTGCTGATGACATACCAGATGACTTGTCTGCCTAATCAAGTTTACGGGTTGGAAGGCAGTGCATAAGAACATGTCAAACTTCTCTAACTGCTCTGATAAATATGGGCTGTAGCCTCTTTTAAGCAATATGATCTAACACTGCCTTTTCTCCTTAACTTTGTCAATTTACAGTCTGTGTTCTCGGACCAGGAACTTTCTTCATGCAAGTGCAAGAAGGGCTATCATCCAGATGACTGGATGCCATCGCAGAATTGAAAATGTTCTAGTCAAATAGTTGTTCTGCCAGCTTATAATGTAACTAAAACTATTGCAGTAACTTCAGAAATGAAACTGCTAAGAAAGCAAGAAAGTAGAGATTATTCTTGAAGTTCCATATGGATGAATTATCTGCGGTTCTTGACAGTTTCTCAGTGCATTTGTGGAATGGAAATAATTGTGGTTAGCAGTCAAGCTTCAATTAGTAAATTGTCTCAATGGAAAGGAATAATTAAGTTGCCTCTTGCTTTGCAGGTAAAGAAGAGATTTCATCCAGATGAAAAACTCCACTGACCCAAAGATGCCCTTTAACATAGTTGGTTGGATACCAAGCCTGCTTTAATGCCTTAATCTTTCTATTGTGCTTCAAATGGCTTGTTCAGAGTTCTATATTTTTCCTACTATACTGTTTAACAGTGTGCCTAATGCAATTTATACTCCTCTTTGATACTGTAAATTTTTGTCTGTGAACTTGAAATGTGATGAAAATTTCTGAAGTTTTTATGGGTCATAGTTAGCTTCCCTGTTCATTTTACTTGCTCTATAGGAACACTGTGTATAGCTTACAGGTCTTAGGTTGTCTGTTGCTGTGCTGTTCACCCCTGTTCTGTTTGACCGCACTTGGAAAAAAAAGTGTGCAATGAAACTGTATGAGGAGAGGAGAAACAGTGGTGCCACGTGTTAATGGCATTTATTTTTAAAAGGAGTTGTATTCTTGGGAAATTTGGTCTTAAATTTCTCATGCCTGGAAATAAAACTAATCCCTCTGCTTTATACAAAATGTTCTTGTGCCATGTTTAACTGTTACAATGTGCTTTTCTGTGGTTTTAATCAGACAGTAGTTAGCCAGAGTTGAGCTGAGGAAACGTAGATGATGTGGATAAACTGTAATAAAGTCACATAGTGTGGTGAGATGAGCATGTTTGCTGCCTGTCTTGAAGACCTCTCGGGTAGTCCTAAAATAGGACTGAGTTTGTAATCTAAAATTGCTGAAAGGTCTGCGGGAAGAAGTGAATGCTTAGCTCGAGAGCCTCTTCTCCATGAACTTCCCATTGTCTGATACTAGGGGGACTCGGCAGCAGAGATAACATGACTTGTTTGAAGCATAAACAGTAATTGTGGTAGGAGATTGATTTATTCCCTGACCTTTTTGGAGGATACATATAGTAACGAGCAATTTGAATTGAACAAAAGACATAGCAGTTGTTTTATACTGACTTGCGCTTGGAATTGCAGACCTGATAAAAAGCATATGACAGTATAGGCCGGGGATGAAAGATTGCTGAGGCTCCTCAATGTCAGCTGAGTCCATGGGGTTGGGAATGAATCTAGTAAGTCATATAGCTTCAAAGAATATAAATACTGCTGCATGCACAGGAGTCTTCATATCTACTTTGTTACCTCCTTACATTATGTCCAGTTAACTTGTAATTATTCCTTACTGTGTTTTATTGCTATGCACAAGGACATAAGATGGTTCATTTTTTAAATTATTTTTTTTTCCTTTTGGATAGCACTGTTAACTTGCTCAGTGGGATGATACTCATTACTATACAGGAAATTCCGAGATTCTGACAAAATTCTGTATCTTGCCGTGATCAAAAAGTGGACAGCGTGAATTGCGAAGGAAATAAGAATATGTCCATTATTACAAATAAGCATAGTGACTGTTGGAACTGGAATAGGTCGTCTTTTTTTTTTCAAGTTACCTACTACTGAGAGCTGTATTTTAAGATGTGAGAAGCTGTACACCATAATGCTATATATCCTGTGGCAAATAATTCCTAAGAAAATTGGAAACCAAATGACCTTATAAAGGCTTAGGCTGTTTGGTTGGCTTTTTTTAAAGCTTGTGGAGGATAGTATAAGTTGACATTGTATGAGGTGGGGAAGAGAAAGGCTTCAAGACATTGTTGACGATTTTGAATAAGTAACATTTTTAAAAATATGTTGATCTACCTGTCATATTTACCCTAAGGTGAAGCATCAAAAAAGAAAACATTGAGTGATAAGAACGGTGTTAGTATATTGGTATTACTGCTTTCTTTAACAAGCTTTCTATTTTAGGTTCTAAGCTATCACTCATTGTAGAAGATACAGGAGAAGTAAAACAAGAGTTCGCACGACGTGTTTCACTGGTGGTGAATTTAATGTGAAGAGCTATTCAAAGCCTGGACAAACAAGCCATAGTTCAATTTTTATTTAGGTGATTTACAGATAAGGAAATTTCCCTTTATCCAAATGGTTAATATTTTCTCTGAAACAGATACCAGGTAGTGGCATGATTGAAGAAGGTGAAAAAAATAGTGTTTTGCCTATTTTCTGCTGAATGTTGTGTGATCTACTGTCTGCATCGTGACTATGGAATGGTCTGCTCTATGTGTGCCAGGAATTAACACTGCTTCAGATGATTTCTTTTTTTTTGCATGACTGCAGGAAATTAGAGCAGACAGATTCAGCCACGGGAGCTTAACAAACAATGCAGGTATCAAAGCCTTTAACAGTTTCCTTTTGCTTCATGACAACAGAAGAGAATGCAAAATGTTAAAGTATACATGAAGGAAGCTTGCTAGTGCTTGAAATGGATAGAAGGCCTGGGTCTGCAGGGAAACAGTCTGATCTCTGTATGTGTATTGATCTTTTGGGGGAAGGTAAAACGTGAGGAAGATGAGAAACTGGCTCCATAGTCAAGTCTCGAAGACTCCAAGTCATAAACGCATGTAGAGCAAGTGTTTAGGTCGGGGTCACTCCAAATGCTTTTAACTGCTTTTGGTCGTGGTGTTCAGGAAGTTCAAATATCTGCATCTGTGCCCCTCACAGGAAATTGTTCTGAAAAGTTTATGGAAGTTTGCTTTTCCTCTACTGGAAATCACGGAAGCATTTTACCTGTGCAAGGGACTTTAAGCTAGTTGTCAGAGGTGGGTGGCTGCTCCCTTGTTTCTAGAACTGCAGGTTGCAAAGTCTCTGGGGCAAAAAAAAGTTGTTGTTTTTTGGGGTTTTTTTGTATTGTCAGGCATGATGGGTTTTAGGTACAGTGGAAAGAAGTTTTGTTACCACAGAGAGGCGAAATGCAAAAAATCGTCTAAAAAATACTAGAAATATTCTTTACAAACAGCAGGACAGAAGGGCTGGCTTCCCCCCCTCCCCCCCCTTTTTTTTTTTTTTAATGTCATTATTAGTGATTTCTCCAGTTGATCTTAAACGATGGAGGCCAACCGCCTGGCGCTGTGGACGGGGGCTGTGTTGCCGTGGGGAGTAGCGAGAACCCAAAGCCGCCGGACGGAGAGGGACGGACGGAGCAGTCCGCACGTGCTGGCCGCCCTGCCTTAAATACCGCCCGCGCGGCTCTCCGCCGTCACGTGACGGGGGAGG
>VZTL01039418.1:31181-42205 GCA_013400535.1 Scopus umbretta
GGCCATGTTGGCTGGGAGGTGTGTTAGTGGGTCAGGGGCGGGGGCGCGGTGTGGGCCGGGGCCGGCCGAGGGCTGCCCGCGGGAGGGACGGGCGCTGGAGCGGTGCCGCTGGCTGCGGAGAGTGCTCGCGGCCCCATCCCTGCGGAGCGCTTTGCCTCAGGGCGTCTCTCGCTTCTGGGGGTCGGGCCACCGGGGTCCGCAGGCGCGGCCGAAACCGGCCGGCAGCCGGTGCGCAGCCGGGGGGGCGGTGGTGCCCGTACACAGGCCGTCCGGTTCCCCCGCTGCGAGGGGAGGACGGGGCGCGTTCCCGCCTCCTGCTGCGAGCCGGTTCCCACAGACTGTACTTAGGAAATATCGGTAACTTCCCCGGGCCGCCTCAGGAGCTGCCTCCGGGCGTGTCTCTGGCGTCGGGATTAAGTTCACGCGGGCTTTGGGTCGGGAGCAGCTTGCCGAAAGCCCCTCATGTCACCAGGGGCCAAAGCCTCAACTTTATTTCCCCTCTGTCCTGAAGGTCCGCAGCTTGGGCGTTGTTTTATGTAACGACGCCCGCGGTATGACTGGTACGCCCTAGTCTCACCCCGGTGAGGTGGCAGTGGTTTAACGCAACCGTGCGGCACGGCGAGGCCAGCCCACGGTGTTTCTCAGGGCACCGTCTAACGTAACTGATCGGATATCCAAGATAATGTAATGACCGGAATTCACTGTGCCACACACCAGTGTAAAACACATGTTCTTCTTCGGGCTTCTCTACACAACAGGCTGATTGATTGGTTTCAATCATTCAGCTATGCCAGCTGAAATGTTAACTTCTCGTTTAAAATGAGTGTAATCTTCATATTGTTGCCACTTGAGGGTAACTTGTTGAAATCAAACAATACATAACCTGCAAAACAGAATCAGATTCTCGTCTTTCAAACGCTTTAAAATGTTCTAAAGATGGTGAGAAAATGTTGGTTAGCCTTTGGCCTCAGGTCACTTAACCAAGTGGCTTCCAAACATCCTTGTGGGGAGGGTTAATTACTATTATTATTATTACACATACGTTTTCATAGTAAGAATTACAGAGGGGCAGACACAGGTGTTTTAGAAACCTAGTCGATTTTTATTGTTGGCAACTTAAATGAGAAGTCAGAAATTTTATTGGAAATATACTGGGTGATTGTTTTAGCTGGAAAGGTTTCTTGTAGAAATAGCAATGCTCAGTGATAATAATTTTTAAGGGCGTGAATAATAACTCTGAGACCTCCTAGAATGCTTTGTAGCCAGTAGTTTATCTGAGCAAAGAAAGAATTGTTCTGTGTTTGATGGGAGCGTTAACTAATAAGAGAAATCTGCAGCAGAGGTATCCAGCCATTGAACATCCTTGCAATGTTTTTTTTAAATAATGAGAGTGGCCAAAGAGTTTTTTGAAGGACAAAGTTTTGAAGTCCCTTCAGCTTTAGCAGGAATTAATTGGGAATAAATAGAAGCTTCTGTCCAACTAATAGACTGGTAGTGTCGTATAAATAAAGGAACGCACTGGTTAGTTTCCCATGACTTGCATGGCCATGTTGTGTGGTTTGTGAAGCCTAATTAAATGATGTTTTAAAATAAAAGTTTGATAAGGGTATTTGGCTCTTCATAAGAAGTGATTGAAAGTTGGCGTTGGCATTGGCTTGAAAGTCAAGCCAAAAGTTTTCTGAAAATCATAGATTTTAAGGTTTAGACCTTGGCTATAGTATTTTCCCTCATTATATTGTTATATTAAAATTAAAAAATCCTCCTTCTGTTTTTGATCTCTTATGTTGTTTGTTTGGGTTTTTTTACTTCTTGGACTATTTTGACTGATGGGTTTTTCTATTTTGTTGCTGGCTTTGAAGTATGCTGTACTGATAACCCATTTCTAACAAAGTGTAATAAAATACAATTTTACAGTATGAAGAGTAGGCTCGATTGTACCATTTCCTTCATCATAAGAGGGTTTTTTTTTCTGCAACTATAGAATTAACTTTTTTCTTACCCTGAAAGACTTTGCACTATCAGAAAATAAAATAGAAACCGTCATGTAGGGATGTAGAATATTGCTGGAGATTGTAAGTGAAACAGTTGTCTAGTTTTGCCTTTTGTTTCCTGTCTTTTCTTTGGCTGCGCTCTGCTTCAGGAGAAATCTGTGGCTCAAAAAAAATTTGCATGTTAGTCTTACTGCTAATTCTTTTGTGTGAACAACTCTCCTAACCCTACAGTGGTATTTTAATAAAGGTTTATGCAATTTGTATTTTAACTATAAAACATTTTATAAATTAATTGATATGTGTTTATATAGTTCTAATAAGTTTAACATGCTGCATGTCCCGTTCTTGGCACTGAAATAAAAATAAAATCTTGGTCTTTGTTCCAGAATGCACAGAAGAGCTAGCACTTCTGGTAGAAATCTATTATTCTGGGCATAGCTTTTACAAAATAGGAAGATGCAATAACTTGTTTGCTGGTAAAAAAAAAAACCCAACCACGTTTTTTTCCTGCCTCTTGCATTATGATCAGTTATTGACATCTGCCTATTTGCTTACGCAGTCGTGCTGAAGTGGAATACCCCTCCAAATTTGGGTAGCTGGCAATGATGTGTAGGGGTATTCATGCAAACAAAGAACATCGTGCTGTGTTCTTTTTGGTAATTCATCAGCTCTTTTACCTGAGGTGTTGCATGTGTGATTGGAGACCAGAGCTTCTCTTTAGTGGTATCACTTCCAGATCTTGCAGCCTGTCTGCTGTGGGCAAGTAGGATTAGAAAAATAATATTGGGGGGGAAGGGAAGGTCAGCAGAGGAAAAGGAACAAAGACAATGAAGTAGCAGTTTCCCTCTCCTGAAGGGAAGAGCCTTAAAAGAAGTGAAACAGTTTCGGTGTCTTTAGTTCTTTCAAATGGCAATGCTCCATCAAACTTAACGATTTGAGTGTCTTAAGCAGCTGTTGTTCGCTCTCCAGGACAGAGAAAGCAAAGGGCATAATGTCTTAGATGCTTATGCTGGCTTTTTAATACAAATACCTCACTGAGGAGGTAGAGGGACTTGGCTTCTTTGGATGAGCAGGTAAATGAGGCTACAATGGGTGGAAGCGGAAGACCTTTTTGCAAGAATGTCTTTGCTCACCTGCTACCCAGAAAAACCCAACAACAACAAAAAAGAAAACTTAACGTCTTTGTGGTGGGGAAGAAAAGTAAAAAGATTTTTTTGAAGTCTGGCTAATAATTGAAGAATCGTGTAGAAAGAAGAAAAAAAAAAAGAACATTTCACTCAGAAACAAAACTAAGAAAAATCTGTTCTGTGCTTCAAGCAGAGTATTTTCTGTAATAGGAGACAAATTGGCACAAACTGTGGAAGGAAAAAAAAAATAAGGGAAGGGTAGGAGAACTTCTTGCATCTCTAACTGTAATACTTCGTAAAATGTCCAGATACAGCAAACACTGCATAGTACATAATGGTTCTTTTAAAATATGTGGCATAGTTTTTGCGCATTCTCTGAAATTCAAAGTTCGGCATTTTGAATGTTTTAGCCTGAATTTGTAGGTTTAGTATTGGCAGGGTCTCGTGACATGCTATTTTTTTATTTGCATCAAAAATGTAACTTTGACAAACTGTGCTGTATGATGCATAGCCACCATCGTGAAAAGTGTAATTGTTCATGTAATGTATTTATAACAGGCATTTAGCTGCTGTGATAATAAGCACCGTACAATCAACAAAATGGTATAGCGACGCTCTGTGTGCGTTTCAAATTGTACAAAATACATCTGAATTGAGACAGAAATAGCAACTTTAGTTATCGCTACAGTACAAATGATTCATACAGGTGACTGAAGAAGACTTTCAGAGTTGTCAAGCTGAAAGCTGGCAGTTTAGGTTTTTCTCTTCCAGGGACTTGGTTGGAGATAATGTAGTGCCGCAGAGGGGTGTTTCACTAGTCTCGGGGAGCGGCACGGGCATGGTCACTGCCATGCGTCTCCTTAATGCCGCATGGTTTGAGTTTAGGTCCTGCTGTCTGCCAGTTTAAGTGTACTGCTGCATCAGTAATGCCATGTAATCAGCCTGCCATGAGATTGTTTGAAGTTCAGTCTTCCCAGGTGTCTGGGACCACTACTAAACTATTTTAAATGCGCGATTTCAAAAAGTAAATGTAGAGGATTTTCATTAGGATTTGTCATTAGATCAATGAATTATTAACTCTATACAACAGTTTTTGGTTACTTACTGATGACCGATGGGGATTTTAACCAATGAATGTCCGCATGCCTCCATCAGTACCCCAAATTCTTAAATGTTAGATGAACACAGCAGTTCCAGAGATGACGTGCCCTTCCTCACGCCCAAGTGAACGTGTGAGCCTTCTCCCGGGAGCAGGGTGCAGCTCTGCACTGATGTGACTCGAATCTGCAGACACAGAACCAACTCAGGGACTGGTTCTTTAATCACCTTAATCTGATTTAACTGCAGGCTGCTGCCAAAAGGAGCGGCGGCACCCTGCCCGGTGCCTCGGGCTGTGTATTCCACCTGCATTCAGTTGCTGTGAAACAACGATGGGATTTCACCTCTGTATCTCTGCATTTGGGAAGGGCTGATGCAAGTCATTAATGGAAATTGTCCTAAAGTAGAAATTCCTGCTGTATTTATCTTCAGTAATTCTTATGCTGCTGTTCTTGAGCTCTGCCACAGATCTTTCAGTTCATTCAAATTTGTATTCATTATAGATAATGTAATAACTGTACTGTTCTGTTCTAACTCGGTTTTGAGCTGAGTTAGTGCCAATAATGATAAATTCTGTAAAAATGGGACTTCAGCTGTGGTCTACAAAGTTACTTTCCTTCATGGCAAGTTCAGGTTTTACATCTGTGCTTCCATACGTGTTGTTGACTTCTACTATACATCTAATTTACCAGTTCATGAAAAAACACTGGTAGTTAAGTGTGAACACTGGAAGTCTTTTAATTAAGATCTTGATGATTCTGGGAAATTCAGAAAGCAGTTGGAAGTAGGTCTGCTTTGTTGGGAGCGTGAAGCATGCCTAGCTCGTGTAGCTCCCTGAGGCAGTGTCTTTCTTTTTATGGCCTCCCCATGTTTCCTCCCTCTATAGAGCTACCGATTGGGATTCAAATCACATTTAAATATTAATATTATAAAATGTCACGAATGAAATATAAAGAGAATTAGGGGAACAATCAGATGAGCTGATACACTGCTTTGGCCCAGGAGGACATATGCTGTCATTCTTAAATGGTGCTATAAGTTCATAGCTAAAAGATTATTCCAGTGTTTGGATGGTGAAAGTATTTTGAATGTTTAAGGTCTGTTTTGAGGATTTGTAAATGATCCAAAAGCTCCCTGGTCGTGACGCTTGGAAGCGTTGGTCAGTTATTACTCAAATCAGTGTCAGTACAGATTAAGTTTCACCCCCCCCCTTTTCTAGCTGTGTACGAAAGACAGTGGAATGGCTTGAGGTACGTGTTCCAACAAAAACATGACAAAGAATAGCTGGTGAAGAAGCAGCAAATGTCTTGTTTCTTTCCACTTTATATCATGCAATGGCAGAACTTTGACAGTCTCCCATGTGAATGCAGATGGTGGTGGTGGTGGTGGTGTTCTGTTGTTGACGTCAAAGTGTTAACGGGATGCTCTGTTGAAAAAGACATCAATTTCTGCCACTCTGGAAAGAAAGATAGCTACTACTCAGGTGTAGATTAGTATTAAAGATTATAGCCTTCTTGCCTCTTCCTTTGCATAGGAGAACATCATTTTAAAGAACAGGCACTTTCTCCTAGCTTAGGCCAGGTTGAGAAGTTAGTCGTTCGAGTGCACTGTAACAGCATGGGCAGGACTAGTTCTGCTGTGGTGGGGCCTCTGCTGGGTGAAGGGAGACAGGGGTTGTTGAGGCACATTGCACTGGGACACAAACTTAATTTTAAATGTCACTTTAAGGTAAGTAAGAATAGTTCCCTGGAAGTTTTAGAGCAGAAGGAAAATTTTCTCAGAAGGAACCAGCTCTTATTCAACATAGGGCCCTACAAGGAATGGCTTACTTTGGCTGTGGTAACATGGGTTTACTGAGAACTTGTGTATAACTGGACTTGTAATTGTTGTTCTTTATGTTCTAGCCGCTATTTGAAAAGCAGTATGTTTTGATAAGTAAAGACTTTTTTGCATAGTGTCTGTTTTTACCTCAGTCTGATAGTATATATGCTGAATTTAACAATATAGCTAAGATACTATCTGAAAGTAGGAATAATCACAGGAATGCTGTCATGTGCTTGTGGGAGGAGGGTTCTGAGCGTAGCTCCGTTGTAGGAGAACACTTCTACTTTACTATTTGTTTTTCAAAACAAGAGAATAAACATAGCCTGAGCAGACTGCACCAAAGTGTGACTCAGGAGCAATGAGTGAAGAATTTTGCTCAAAGAAACAAATATATTTTAACTGACAATGCTGAAAAATTGTACAAGTATGATAGTTCAGTTTTTTGATTATGCTCCTCTAATGCTGCTTTTTTGTTAAAGCGTCTTTTATATAAGGGTAGGGATCTTACAGGCAAGCAAGACAGTAAGAAAGCAGCATCCTTGAAGACAGTGTGGTTAAATTGGATACAAAGCTTTGATACCATGGATTTTTTTTATTGTTGTTTTTGATATATCACTGTTCTCTTTTACTTCCTGTTACTTATTTTATGAGTGTTTTGTCGTACTTTTAGTAGAGATATAGTTCCTGATGTTTGTGCTAAGGTGCTTGCTTTTGTACAGTTCAGTTTTTCCTTATGTTGTTAAAAACGTAGGATTAAGCAGTATATACATCTGAAGTGACAGTGCATCTATAGAAACTACTAAACTGGTAAAATTACTAACAGGTAAATTGGACCAATTTCAACATGTGCCTTACTTGAAATTAATAAAGAAGATATTTTATTAGGCAGCTCTGAATTTGGAACGATTTTTAATTTGTTCTGTTGGGGAAGTCTTTCTCTTCCCTTCCTCTGCTGCTGGACGGTAAGCATGCTTGCTGTAATCTCTCTACCACTAGATGTTGCTATATGAGTGATTGGTATAATCTTACTGATGCTGGATAGATTAATCTCTTAAGAAAAGGAGGAGATGCTGCTGAAACAGGATTAGTGCCTATTCTGAAATCAGTGTTCTGTGACGTTTGCCTGAGACATTTTTTAAATTTATTGGCTCTATTAGTTGTAAAGATTGTTTCTCTCTTGTACACCCAGCAGTATGCTAGCCGTTATTTCCAATTAGGCAGGCTTTTCTTTTCATATGACTATGGAGCTCATAGTCTCCGTAGCAAGGAAAAAGGCAACAAAATGTAACTCAGCCAAAACCATTTTTGTTGGAACTCTGCTCTGTAGTGTCTGTGGCTTTTCATTCAATGAAAGATGGCAGGGGAAGAAATTTGCTATACATTCCAGCATGAGGAATAATCACTTTTAAGGGGAATTTTTTTTTTCTTTACTTCACTTTAGCTGTTTTTTAAGCACTGCCTTTTTGGTGAAGGATTACTTACCTCCTTGGGTGTTTGCTCTGTTTATTCTACACAGAAGTCTACAAATAGAAGAGCTCCATCAGGGTGAACTGAAGTTGTCCTAAGGAAAAATTTCATTGCATGGATTGTGTAAACTCACTGAGACTGAAGTAAAGCTGGAAAGGAATCTACAAGTGAATAAAACAAGAAGTTTGGAATTGGATTTGGGGAATCTGGGCTTGGAAATGCCTCAGGTAGGTCTGTTACAATTTTATTTGCTTCTGTAAATCATTTTACTTATTTTAAAAAAAGAGTTTAAGAGCGAATTTGACTGGCATTAGCAGGGATAATTTATAGGAGATTAAATGGTGTATATTTTGGGGGTCCCAGTAGTGTCTGTGGTGGAAGCTATGTTGCTGCTTTTGGTACTGTATTTGTTCACACAGCAGGATTCAGCAAAGTTATGTCTGGATGAGGGTGGGTGCCTGGAGAGCAGCCTTTTATTACTGCAGTGATTCACACAGCACACTAAATGACTTTCAGCAGTACAGTGTTTCTCCTTTCCCAACCCTCAGGGCGAGTGTGTCTAGAAGAGAAATAAAGGTCTGGAATTAAATGTAGCAGAAAGCCTTGCTGCCCATTCCCTGCATGCCCAGTCATCCTGCATAATGTTTTTTTGCAAACTTCCACTTCATTCTTGAGAGTTGACTCTTGATTGTGTTGTAATAAATTTGCTTTTTTTACAGTCTCAGGTGGAAGTTTTGTGAGTTCTAATCATTCTAAAACCAGACAATTCTGCTTTAGTATAAAATGGTTTGTATAAGGGTGAGGGCCCTGCAAGTGTGTAGTGCCTATTGATACTCGGGGATCTTGCCAGAACTCGCTCTCCTCTTCTACAAATGCTAAGATATCCCTAAACTTGGCAAACACATGAGAATTTCAAACCAACAAAACAGAATGAATGAGCAATGCTCTTGCAGCTATATGATGAATACAAATGTGTCCTTTGATTAAAGGAGCTGCATGTTGTTAGCTGCTCTTAAAGCATTCTCTTGCTCTGAGAAATGACACGTATTTTTTTAATTACCTACCTGTGTAGGTAAAAACCTCCCAGATGCAAGCATAGCACAAGTTCAGAGACTTGGATGAAATGGCGATCCTCTTTATGATTTGTTGAAGAAAATAATATACCTTTTTATAGCATGCTTCAAATGTCAGTATCAATTTGTTGTAGCCCAGTGTGAGTGGAATGGACCCTCCTTTTGGGGATGCCTTTCGGAGCCATGTGTTTTCAGAGCAGACTCTGATGAGCACGGATCTATTGGCAAGCAGTTCAGATCCAGACTTCATGTATGAACTGGTAGGTCATCTTTCTCTGTGTGTACATAACTTCCTCTCCTTGACTAATACCCTGAGTTCATATAGTAATAAAGGGGTATTTGTTCAAGAATGCTAGAAGATTATTCATTACTTCTAGCTACTGATTAGGGAAGAACCTAACTGCTTGTCCAGCAAATGTGATGCTTCCTCAATAGACGCTTGTTAAAGCTGGCCATCAGGAGAGGCTTGATATACAAGTCTCAAATAGAGCTGTGTTGACATTATGTAATGGTGCTTGAGACTCTTCCTTACAATCTTTTCTGCGAGAGCAGCTATTTCACCCAAGCTGTGAATGCAGGGGAAGCAAAATAAAAGTTGACTCATGAGCCACTTAGACTAGCTTTTTTTTTTTTTTTTTCCTCCTGCACCAGAGGAGAAATGTAGCTCACAGTCGTTAATTGATCATGTTAGAATGAGGTATTCCAGGGACTGTTGAATTTGAGCATATTCTGTTAAGCACACAGCAAAGATTGACCTGGGTTAATAGAGACTAGAACAGCTTGCCTGTGATGTCTTCCATATTTTAAATACATGGATATTGGTACTAGTCTAGTTCCTGATGACCAGATGAATTTGCAGTAGCAGAAAAAGAATCAAAGTGGCATTTGACTTACATCTTTAGCAATCTCTTCAGAAGGATCTCTTGCTGAAGCATGGAAGCTGGACTTAATTTTGATCCTCAAAAGTAGCTTTTAGTTGGAAGCTGAGGTATCTTCATATGTTATCACTCCCTTATACTTCACTGGAATTAAGCTCACTGTACTTGATTAAGTAGAGGACAGAGTTGATTGATACTTTTTTGGACTAATTGTAACTTGTCTTATTATGCACAGGACAGAGAAATGGACTATCAGCAAAGTTCCAGAGACAACTTACTTTCAATGGAGGACTGCAAGGACCTTGAGAACTTGGAGTCTTTTACGGACATCCTGGACAAAGAAGCTGCTCTCACCTCAAAGTGGGAGCAGTGGGACACCTACTGTGAAGACTTAACTAAGTACACTAAATTAACCAGCTGTGACATCTGGGGAACAAAAGAGGTGGATTACCTGGGCCTTGATGACTTCTCAAGCCCATACCAAGATGAAGAGGTGATAAGCAAAACGCCAACATTGGCTCAGCTTAACAGTGAGGACTCCCAACCTGTTTCTGATTCACTCTATTACCCTGATTTGCTCTTTAGTGTAAAACAAAATCCTTTAAATTCTTTGTTACCTGGCAAAAAAATTGCAACCAGAGCAGCAGCCCCAGTCTGTTCCTCCAAGAACATTCAGGCTGAGGCACCTTTGTCAGACTGTGTTCAGAAGGCAAGCAAACCTGCAACTCAGCCTGCTTCCAGTACACAAATCATGGTGAAGACCAGTGTGTACAATAACGAAAAGGTGAACATTCATGTTGAATGTAAAGACTATGTTAAAAAGGCAAAAGTAAAGATCAATCCTTTACCACAGAGCAGACCAGTGCTAAGCCAGACACATGCTGATGCAGCAAAAGAAAACACCTGCTATTGTGGTGCTGTAGCAAAGAGACAAGAAAGAAAAGGAATAGAGTCCCCACATAGTCACAGCACGCCTCCTATTTTGCCTTTTAAAGAGACTCAAGAACTGCTCCTCAGTCCACCCCAGGAAACCCCAGGGCTTATTGTGGGGGAGAGCAGTCTTTCTGCCAGCACATCGGTGTCAGATTCTTCACAGAAGAAAGAAGAGCACAACTATTCTCTTTTTGTAACAGACAGTTTGGGTGAACAGTCAGCCAAAGGAGACCCTGAGGAAGATGAGGATGATGAGGACGATATTGAAGATGAGGACCATGATGAAGGATTTGGCAGTGAGCATGAGCTGTCTGAAAACGATGATGAGGAAGAAGATTATGAGGATGATAAAGATGATGACATCAGTGATACTTTCTCAGAACCAGGTACCAGCAATGTTGGGCTTTTTTAACACAAAGGTTAATGGATTTGTCTGCCAAGTGGAAAAGAATGCTTTTGAATGCTTCATAGTTATAGATGGGGAACACTGATCTTAAATGACAAACTTCCATTCCAGATTTTCTAAGTGCTTTGCAAAATGTAATTCATGAAAACTATACAAGGTCTCTATTGCCCTGTTTTGAGAAAAACTGCATAAACTGTGGTCATGCAACAAAAATAATAGAGAATACA
>VZTL01039418.1:42250-56654 GCA_013400535.1 Scopus umbretta
CTAGCTTGTAGCCTAAGGTTGTAGAGCAACTACCTGCAATTGTTGTCTTCTTTTTTCGTGGCTTGATGATCGGATGTGCAGAGCTTTCTAGTGCTTCAGTAGGTTGCTACTTTGAATTTATCCAGAGTCGTATCTCTTGATAGCTGGTATGAAATCAGAGCCTGAGTAAAATAATTTCATAATTACTTAAGTCCTACTGTAGGTACAGTTTTCCATAGAATCCAAAGAATACCTACCACTGAAACTAATAAAACCGTTTCTTGGTGGTTTTCAGCAGTAACACTTAGTGGGTCTTCAAAGGATACTGAATTCCTGTCTTCTGCATGTAGAAATGGAGCCTTAACAACAGAAATAAGAACTAACCTTCACCTAGAAGGTAACAAAGCGGTAACGTTGTGTAAAAATAAAATCTGAAGGGAAAGGGACAGGACTGTAACCAAGTATTAGTTTTATTGTAGAAAGTATTATAACATCCACTTTGCAGTAGAGTCTAAGAATTAAGGTATTCAAACATTGGGCAATATGTAACTTCGGGGAGGGGGGGAATTTTGCCTTTTTAAAAACAGCAGCTTCCCTAAAGCTTGTCAATGTCTGTCATGAACTCTCGGATTAAATTATTTTCTAAGTAGATTTCCTGAGTTGGCATTAAACTTGTTAAGCATTATGCCCTTTATGTTACTTTTACACGTACATAACACATTTTTATTAGCATTTCAAAACCTCTTCCTCCCTCCTTCTGAATTGAACTCCCTCTACTTTCTGGGGCTTTGAATACCTATTACAGCTCTGTAATGATTGCTGTACTACACAACGCTTTGCAGCCCGCAGAGGCATGTTGCACAGAAATCCTGGTAACCCTGAAAAAGAGATGTCATATTAAAATGCTGGGATTTCACTTGGTGGACTTACATTAACTATTTGCCATTTGTTCAAATTTTACTGACAAGCAATCACTGTCACCTTCTAAACACAACTACGTCGTGCAGTACAGCGGCCGAAGAACTTGGCTTATACAAGCTCACTAGACCTTTAAGTGAGTGAAGCCGTTCACCTCAAGTACGGTGATATTAAAAGTTTCACCATATGTTTTGATTATATTAGAAGGTAATGTCTCCAGGTATCTTAATTATGTCACTCTTGTACTTTATGTTGCTTTTTTACCTTTAGAGTAAAGGTAAATAGTATGGATAAAGCTTCTAAAAGCAGGGCATGGCACAGGAAGATTTAACCTTCCATAGTACGGAAAGCAAAATCAGTTGATAAATTTAGAGTGAAGATGTAATTTACTGAAAGGACAAAAACTTATTTGTTATTGCTGACCCTCTGATGTATTTTACACACAGTTTGCTTTTGTTTATTCTTCTTCATGTATGTGTTTGGAGTGCATGAAATGCTTTCTTAAAACATCAGTGCTGTCTGAGGAAATACTTAGATGTAGTGAACTTCAGAAACTTCGAGAAATAACTAAAAATGTCACTGGCTGTCAGGCAAGTTTGGGCAGCAATGTTTTTATTATCACCATGATACAGATTTAGCAATTTCTGTCACCTGCAAAGGTAATTTCTTACGGGAATTAACAGCCCAGGCCTTTTCTAGCACTTAAACTTTTTTTTGCTATTACTAGTATATTTTACCTATCTCATTTAATGTAAATACTTGTAAATGACTGCTTCTCCCGTTAAGTAGTCAAGAGATTCCAGAAATGGGAGTTGCAAGAACCGATTCAGTTTTCAGTAGCACTGGAGAAGAAATTGCTGAAAGGGAAAAGTGCTTGTAGAGACATGGAGATTGTTTCAAGAAGTTGCTGCATCTATTCTGAGCATCTGGACCATCAGCTGGGGGAGAGAGACCCATAAATGGTTTCATAGAAGTCAGTATGATTAAATGGTAGAGAGAAGGGTTTTTCTGGTTTTGTTTTTAATCTGGTAAGATGCAGAAGTCAGGTCTATCCTGTTCTCTGTTTTACTTAATTTAACCCTGGTGAATTTAAACCTAAAACCATAGTAAGGGATGTGAACAAAGATTTCTATGAGGGACTTGCAAAGGGCTTGAAAGGTGAATACAAGAACCCTTTCAGATTTCTTAGAAACCCGCCAAAGAAAGTGGGACTGCTTTATGATCTTAGCTAAGAGGAGTATTCAAGGAAGATGAATACAGTGCAGAAAAGCTAAACAGATTTGTTGCACTCCTGTATGTTACGGACTAAGTTAGGACATTGTGCACTAGATTATTCTATGTAACTTTAAAATGATAGCAGGTCAATGGCTAGAGTTGCAAGGCAGGATGCATTAAGTCAACATAATTTAAGTTGCTAGCTTAATTATAGTTTAAATAAGCAAACAGGAAGTCTTGATTTTAACCTTGTCATTTGTATACATCGGCTTTTAGATTTGTTTTCATTGGTTGGCTTAATTCTGTGTTACCATGAAGATGGGCTAAATTTATACACATCTGTATAATAAGTTACATAGCTTGACATGTTTTTTCAAGTGGAAAGTGAGTGAGTTTTTTAAGAGTATTTTGATACTTAGGTTGAACAGCATTTGGGTAAAATGGATGTACAGTTAAAAATATGGTCTTAGAAACTATAAATTGTCAATTGTTTTGGCTATACGAGAAAAAATGTTTTATAAAGCCTGTTTCATTCTTTGATTTGCCTTTAAAATACTGTCTTTTTAATAGATAATCGAAGTAAATGAGTTGATGAAATTATCAGAAATAGAACTTTAGAACTGATTTCATCTTTCTATGCACCTAACTTTTATTCATACTTTGGGTTATGAGGTGAGAGTCAGACCAAAGCAAGAAAGTTTGTTTTCCCTCTTTCAATTGGTTTTTCAAGTGCAAACAGACTAATTGAATGGACTGTTTTAAAAAGAAGAAAGTGTTCTTTGCGCTACTGTTAAAAGATGAAACAGAGCTCAAGCATATGGGGTCAAGGCTTGTTAAGCTTACAGTCTGTTCAGTGATTGGCTTTTCTTTAAGGTTCATCAGTGTATGTGATGTTTTGAAATGCATTCTTTTATAAGTAAATGTAAACTATTATATAGCATTTTAGTACAAAAGACGATGCAGTGGTTTGGGTTTTTTTAACCTCAGTATAGATTGTATTTATTTTCTAAAGCATACATAGGATTTTTAAGATTGTGGTTTATATTTACATAATTATGGTATAAATTTTTATGCAATGTGGATAGTGGCATTACAGTTTCCATGTACTTCATGAACAGTTCATCATTTCAAGTGAATCATAATATACCTGTAAAATACTGTGTAGCTTTACTGTGAATCACTTCTCTTCATCCCACTAAAGAGGTGAGGAAGAAATTCAACAGCTTGTGTCCAGATCCCTTCAGTTTAGATGGTCTTTTCTTACGGGCTTTAGGTCATTGTCCTGATGACAGAGCCCCCCTCCTCTAGTCTAATAAGGATGGGTGGTTTGATTTATTTCCCAAAGGTATTCAAACTCAAGGAAGAGCAGGAGTTGGAGTCAATGATCCTAATGGGTCCCTTCCAACTGAGAATATTCTATGATTGAATAATTTTTCTTTCTTTATTAGTGTTTTGCTAATCCATCTTTATTATCTGCTTCTCTTTCCATGCTTTTTGATTAATTATAATGTGGAGGCGAGTTAGGATTATGTTCCTGCAAATTCATGGAGAAAATTGTAAGGATGGAAGAACAACACACTCTAACAGCTGTTGTCTGTACTCTGCAGTGGTGCGATTCTGGGGGAGAAGAGCAATAGAGCTTAAGGGGTCAGAGAACATAAAGGGGCTTTCACTGCATAAATAATTTGTCTCTTTTCAACTATGAAGCACCATCACAGTTCAGTGTCTATCCCTGGATTTAAGGCAAGTACCCAGTAGTAGTTGACACTGAAAACCAAGTCTATTAGATAATGTAAAACAGACCTTGTCTGTGATTTTTCTCTTAACTTGAATACTCAGTCTACCGTTAAAGGGCTAGAAACGGTTTTGTCAACATTATATAAACAATGCAATGCATCCTTTTAGGGTATGAAAATGACTCCGTAGAGGATTTAAAAGAAATGACTGCAATATCCTCTCGGAAGAGAGGCAAGCGAAGATACTTCTGGGAGTACAGTGAGCAACTAACACCATCGCAACAAGAAAGAATGCTGAGGCCATCCGAGTGGAATCGAGATACATTACCAAGTAACATGTATCAGAAGAATGGTCTTCACCATGGTAAGAGAGTCCTAGTTACAAGTGCTGAGAAGTTGTGTTTTGGCCATGAAAATAAACGATTAAAACACTGCAAGTCTGTTGCTCAGTTAGCAGAGTTCTGCGCAGTGTCCATGGAAGGCACAGTGAACATAAAGTAGTAACTTTTGGTGTGGTTTCTTCCAGAGGAAGGTGGATGAATTGAGAATTTTAACTTCTAAGGGCTTTCCATGGAAACCCCAAGAGTTCAAAATTTTCTCGGTGCGATGCTGTAAACATATTGGATGGGTCACTTGATTGATGATTGAAGCTGTTCGTTTCAGTCTTGCTTGTGTTAGAAGTAAGCTGGAAGTGATCTGAGATGCAAAGTTCACGTTAACTGCAGTATGAACTAAAGAACAAGCTATAAGGCGTAACCGTCTCTTTTTGCTCCTCACTACTTGTTTCTCCCAGCTGTGTGAATGCAGCACAGTGAAGCAGTTACTCTTCTGTGCATAAACTATTTCTTTAAAATACCCTCTTAGAAATTTAAACCAGTTGGTCTAATAACTGCATTTTATTGCCATAACTTTTTGATGAGCAATTTGCCGTACCTCATGCATGGCTAACATCAACCAGAATAAACCACTCTTAGGAGTAATGTTTGGGTTTTTGCACAGGACCTCTTTGGTAGGCTGCTCCATTTGATTTTGGCTTTGAAGGAGAAAATGAAACCAGCTTCCCTGGCTGTAACGTTAACATTCCCTTACAGCTGAAAATTGCTATCTTTAACATGGCAGTTTACCATCTGTTAAACCAAAAGATTTTTTTTTTGTTGTTGTCACTTGTAGATTTATTCACAGAAGAAAACATTTTTTTAATCTCCTTAGTTTTTATATGCTTATTTATCTTGTAGTGAAATACAGTACTTAAAGTCCCTATCACTGCTCCTTCTTATGAAGGCTTATATCTATACTTGTTATTAAACAACAAATAACCAAACATGCCTTGAGGACTCAGTCCCACCAGACACTTGGAGGAGCAAGTGGCCTTTAAGTCAGGTGCGTATACAAGGGATTTGTAGGATCAAACACTGCTTAACATCCAGAAGCTACAGAATATAACACATCAAGGATTTTTTTTTTTATTTTCACATACAGTCATGTACTAAAGTCATCTACTACCTCAAATAAATCACATGAAATTATCAGCTCTCTAACAAATATTTCTAGAGCAGGTTTTGTTAGTTTTATTAACATTTTCATGCAACTGTCTGTAACAACGGGCATTTTTAACAGAAATCTAGAAAAAGACACATAGCAGTGGCACAGAATCTTAAGGAGTAAAGATTTGGTCTTGAGTATGTGCATTTCCTCAGGAAAACTAGGCCTTAAATAGCTTCAAATACATGTAAAAGGGGTTGACTAGCCTTTAGGTGGATTATTTAAGCTCAATATCATTGAAGGTCATTTCAGTACCAGGCCTCAACACTTTTAATACAGAACTTTAGCAATAAGATTATTTAGGAATTTAATCAACTTGAGTGTGCAAGAGAATATATTGGCTGAACACATCAGTTCGTAAGTTACAATTGGGGCAAAAAAAATGGGTTTGAACTTGTGACATACACTTTTCAGCACAGTTGTGTGTATCTGTCTGTCACATCCAGTAGCCTGGCCAGCAGCATTTGCTCTTATCTGATCTGGATATATGAATTGTACGAAGCAGTTTGTCTGGAAATGCTCTTTCTATTGTGAAAGGCCATAGGGATCCCATGATTCTAGTCCATTCTCTTGTAATGAACAAAGGAACTTAAACTGCACCCAAAAAAATACATATTTAAGAGTGGTTTTTTTGCAGGTTTGTGTACATATTGTGTCACTTCCCAACCCAATTTTCTGCATGTTTAAAACAGGAAAATATGCAGCAAAGAAGTCACGGAGAACTGATGTAGAAGACCTGACTCCCAACCCCAGAAAACTTCTTCAGATTGGTAATGAACTGAGGAAGCTGAATAAGGTGATCAGTGACCTGACGCCAGTCAGTGAACTTCCCTTAACTGCCAGACCGAGGTCAAGAAAAGAAAAAAACAAGCTGGCTTCCAGGTATGTATTTGATAATGCTACATGGATGAGAAAATTTGGATTACTATGACTGTGCAGTTAAGATCTAACTATTTTTTGCCTCAAGAGATCCTGCTTCTGCAATGGGCTAATTACCAGTTTATCAAAAAGCAGAGCAACTGGCACTTTGGAGATGTAGTTTTGCCTGTTCCCTAGATAATGATATATTTCCACTGGAAGCTGGCTGGCTTAGCTGCAGGGCAAATGATTGATACAGTGATAAAATCCATGTGAAATGTAAGGAAATACAGGTAGCAGAGTGCTTTCAGTGAAGGTGAGTGAGTAGATATTTGTACATCACAGTTCTGGGAGTATTGGTTGATAAATTCGTGTGGCAAACAAACAGTATTCTGGAATTTTTGTTAGTGTTCTAATTCTTCCCCTCTTCTTACTATAGGGCTTGTAGACTAAAAAAGAAAGCCCAGTATGAAGCCAATAAAGTAAAACTCTGGGGTCTCAACACGGAATATGGTAAATACAACTCTTCACATCTTAATTTTATTTTGTTCAGACAAGTCTGTGTTTTGCACCATCATGTAACCTGGGTCATACCTGGCAGTTTATAGAGAAAACAGAGTTGGTACAAACCCAACAATTCTGTTGGTACAAAAACAGTCCACTCCGTAAAGTGTACGTAAATTGGGTTACCTGCAGTGTTGAGCTACTTTACAGATGTAAATTACGTAAACATATGCATGTAGGGTAAAAATTTTTGAAAATATGTTTATAGATGTAAACTCTTAAATCTTAATTTTACAGTAAGTGTGATGTGACACCTTTGACGCTTACAGATAACAGTGTGGACAACTGTGGATCTCTTTTGCTCCAGGGAGAATGTGCTGTAAATCTAAGCCAGGTTTTTTTCTTTGCAGATAATTTACTGTTTGTGATCAACTCCATTAAACAAGAAATAGTTAATCGGGTGCAGGTACCTAAAGACGATAGAGGAGTCAACATGGAACACAAGTTGAACGTACTTATTAAAGACACTCTTGGTAAGCAGTAAACTTAATGTATTTGCATGTATGCAATAATCTACGATACATTAGATTGCAAATGATTTCTGGAATAGAGAAAAAGAAAGAAGCACTTTGTAATTTCAGTTGTCTATGCCTTTTGGTTGGTTACTAACCAAAGTGTTCATTGGCTTTGTATTACTTATAGGAATATACAAATATGTGCAATGAATAGTAACCTTACAGCACATTTTCTTACCCTCCCTTTTTAGGACTACCTGTAGCTGGACAGACATCAGAATTTGTGAATCAAGTTTTAGAGAAGACTGCAGAAGGAGACCCCACTGGTGGCCTTGTAGGGCTACGAATACCAATGTCAAAAGTTTAAGACATGACTTCAGCTGTTCTCATTGGTCAGATTCTACCTGTGTTGTCAAGTATTTAATTGTAAATTGCATTCTGGTCTGCATGTCAGTTTAGCATTATGTAAACACTTACAATTAGGTTCCATTGTTTTTAAATAACAATGTAGTAAAACAGATCAAAGCATGATATAAAATGCTTAACAGCATTTTTGGAGCATAAACCAGATAGTTTCAAAGCTGCTTTAAGCTTAAATACAAGGATTCTTTTTAAAATTAAGTTATCTAGGACCAGAATATATCACTTTTGTTTTAGAAGCAAAAATGTGGTTTTGCTAGTAAAAATTTTTAGCATATGCCAGACATTGTGACAGGTTTATGCTCCAAGTAAAATAAGAGGAAGCGGTTTTTTTGGTAAAGCTGTCAATCGAGGGAGTTTTTTGGTTGGTGTTTTGTTGGTTTTTTTGTTTTTGTTTTGGGTTTTTTTTTTTTATAATTGGATTTTCTTTTGGTCTTCTTAAAAAAAAAACAACAAACAGTAAGCTTTCTTTGCTACCATTAACTTGTACATAGCACACGTGGCATTAGAGCTAGTGTGCCATATAAGACTTTAATTTTCTGAGCTTAATATAGTATTTAAATGTCTGTGCAAGCAAGAGAAAATAAGTATATTCTTTGTGCCTTGTATTTTGGGGGGAGAGCTATCAGTATAAGCTGGTAAAGTTTTGTATGAAGAAAACCCTGAGGGGAAAAACCAAGATGTATAGATGGTAAGATTATAGGTTTTAATGTATTTGTTCCAGCTCTTAAAATTTTTGAATGTATATAGGATTATGTTGAAAATGTAGATATATGCCACAGAGTCTATGTATTGTATAAAAGATGGCTCTAGAAAACTCAATTTCGGTACTTTGGCCGGAAGAAAACAAATACTTGCACATTAATGCGATTGTTTATTTTTGTACCAAAGACAAATGCAACTGATATGGCGAACTGCCAGTCTAAGTAAAGTTTTGCACAGCTTATATGATACTGTACTGAATGTAAAAACAAATGAAAAAAAGAAAAAAAAATTAAAGGTCAGGGTTAGGGATCTTACTGAACTGTGAATTTTTTTGTTTGGGTCCAATTATCTACAGAAGGAGCATTCATACATAACAATATTATTTTGCTGTTCTTGTAGTTCGCTTCCATGGTAGATAAGTTGGTGGCCGTCTTGGAGTCTTTAAATCTTTTTTCTCTGCACTTACTGTAGGAGATTTTAATATATTTGGATTTTAGTAAGCTATTGGTAAAATAGTTTTCAACTTTGAGAATTAAAAAAAATATTTAGTTTGTTGTAGTATACTTCCACCAAACAACCAAAATAAAATTATTTTTATTGTAATTTGTATATATGTAAAGAGAAAGAAGAGCTACAAATATCTAATTCCTTAGTTGCCACTTTTTCCAGTTGATGTATTATTATGCATGTGATGTTTCCAAGGATCAACAAAGGCTTAAAACAAAACAAAACAAAAAAATTTATAGACTTTTATATTTTTGTACAGGTATTTCAAAACTAGCTTCTTCAAACTTATATGTGACTTATTCTTGTTAATTCAGTAGTTTCTATGATTGAGGAATATTAACACACAGTTCTTATTTGCTCTTCTGCTAATAAGAGTTGGCTTTGTAGTCAGTGTTAACGTACAGATTAAAAGCTTTAGCCTTCGATGAGAAAGTCCTTTATCTCAAGGCAAGATCATTCTCTGGTTTCATGGACCTCCCCCCCCTTTTCCTCCCTGTTCTTTCTCTCCCTATTTAAAGATGACAGAACACTGTTTACTGAAAATAGAAATACCAAATATTTTCAAATGTAGCTGCTGAAAAAAAATGCAAAAGTCCATGAAGGCTTTCTCCCCACTCCCTTTGGGGAATTTCTCCACTTCTAGTTTGTCTAAGTTTGTTTGTACTGTGATTCCTTTTTGTTTATAAGTAGATTATTTTTATATCCAAGCTTGTACTATAAAAAAAAAGTCTGAATCCGTAATAGTGTAGTAAGAGTGGCCAATGAAGGTGGCAGTCCTGCCACATGCTTGTGAGTGTGCATACAGCTTACTTTGTATCTAAATGTTTAGGAAAACTCAAAAGGGAGGAGGAGGCCAAAATACCACTACTGAGCTATACAGAAAGTCTTTCCTACAAGAACTGAACAAATACCCAGGGCAATTTAGGCAAAACTTTGTAAATCCACTTAAGACTTGCAAAATCTGAGTGGAATGTGGGTGGTTTTGTTTCAGGTGTTTTTGTTGTTGTTAGCGTGAGGGGAGAGTTGGCTGCTGCTTTACACAGTGGGTCAGATGTATTCCTGTTGTACTTCTTGCCGTTGTCACAGTTGTTCCAGAGATGCACATGACCCATAAAACCCCGACAAAGAATGTCTCTTGTGAAGTTAAGGCCATATCTGTACCAAGATTTGAATACTGTTGTTCCTTTCTGATGAATGGTGTTAACGCACTCCTCGGATACGAGAGGTCGTTATGCTATATCCAAACTGGTAGACAAGGCAGCATTTCTAAACATTTAAGACAGCAGTTTTGCAATCAGGTAAAAACTTCTGTGACAAATTAAACTGACAAGGTATTAAAAAGGCCCTTTTTTAGTGCTCAGAAATACTGGGCAAATATAACTTTATAGCTTTTTATTTTTGTCTGAAAACCAGAATATGATTTTGGTCTCGCATTTCAAAGTAGACTTTGAATCTTTAGTGAATTCCATACCCTTGCATTTCAGTGTTTTCTATGTATTATTTTAAGTTAAAGCTTTTAAATAGTTGAGCTTTTTAATGTTGACACTTTATTTTGTACCTATTTATATGTATGTATATCTTAGAAAAGCACTTTGTTTAAAAAAAAAAAAAAAGAAACTGCGTTTTATATGATTCCTGCCACTTGCTGCTAACTCTGGGCTGGTCAGAATGCTGCAGCGATACTTGATATAAATAAAACCTGGCAGTAAAATGTAGAGTAAAGATAAGACCTTTTGCTGGTTTAACTTTATCATAAAGGTGACATAGGCAAGCTGTGCAGCTTTACATTTTAACCAGGGGACTCTGTGGCATTTAAACCGTCTAGAAATGGTTGTACTTTAATGCCAGTAACAATCTGCTTCCTCTAGTGTCATTAAAATATATACATTTAGTGTATACTTATCACAAACAAAAATCTTATAAGGCTATAAAAACCAACAAATGTACATGTTCTGTTTTTTGGCAATTGTGGCATGCATTTTTGGGTGATCTTTAGAGAAGACCATTTTCTAAAGATTTTCAGTGTTCATACATGGTATGTGGATCTTAATGAAGTCCTGGATTTTTTTGTTTGTTTTTGAGTGTAGGCATTGTGAATATTCACTTTTAATCCTATATCCAAAAACAATTATACATTTTTGATTTAATACAAACAAAAGCTCTTCCTTTTTCTGATACACTGGATTCTCTAGAATTTGTTTCCATATTAAAAGCATGCTGTCATAACTGCTCTTGTTGAGATCTCGTCAGTCTGAACTTAGGTGCCACACTTTGAATTGATGGACTGCTTGTTCTACTGTACCATGTATGATTCGCGTCCTTTCCTACTTCCTTCATGACAGATGATGATGTGGCTTTATATTGTGCCTTACTTGTACTTCTAGAACTAAATGTTTTTCATTCCCTCTGAACTCTTCAAACCTAACCCTTCTGAAATTGAGTCAGAACTGATAAAAGCATCCTGAAGAGTCTGGATAGGTCTGATTTCAGTTTCTCTCAGTAATCGTCTTTTTGTATTTATATGGAAGACCAGTTTTTGAATGGCCTTGCAAAATGTGGGGGTGCTCGTGAAGGGTGTTTTTTAGCCCTAAACCTTTTTTGCTAACCTTCCTTTATGGTTTATTGAACACATTTACTGATACTTGGTGAGTAGGTTTTTTTGGATGAGAGAGACTTAATACTAAAGCTATGTTTACGTGTGGATGGGCTGGATTTTCTTATTATACCAGTTGAAACCATTGTGATTTAATGAAGCTGCATTTCTGTAAAGCTGATGTGTGAGGGTCGGGCTCAGCTGTGTTCAGTTCCTAATTCTTTATAGATAGACTTCTTTCCATACTAAGAGGGCCAGGAAAAAGTGGGGGGGTTAAAAACAAACAAACAAACCCTAAAATGGATGAAGGGTCTTTTAACTAACATAAAAGCAACCAGACACTTCTGAAATAGAGCGGTGTCAGTTTTGATTTTATTTTAAAAAGATTTCCCCACCCCCCATATTTATCTGATATTTGCCTTCATTAATAAAACAGTTAGCATAATTCACAAAATATAAAGACTGGATGTGCTTTTCTTTTCCATAAGTCATTTAAACATAGTTATTTTTTAAATCTCTAAAAGGCTTTGTCAGGAGAATTTCAAAGGGTTGTATACAAGTTGCCTTCAGCAGAAATAGCAAATGCAATTCTGTTCCTCAAACGTGCTTGCTAGTCTTCCTGAAATTCTGTTGAGGCATAACCCAATTATGTACCGTGAATGTTAGGATCTGTATTTGGCCTTGAGCCCTGAATTTCAAGAATGCATCTAATCATGATTTTATTTTCTTTTTAAGTTGGAGGCTTCAGTTGGAATCATCTATTCAAGTGTGCTGCTAGATGTGGTCTTGGCTTATCAACACAGCCTTGTACACAGATGAGGTTCATTGTGTTTACCCCAGGGATCATGTGAAGTACATTTCAAACAGTTACTGCTTCAGTGACTGATTCTTCTTGTAACTGTGTTAAGGGCATTAGTATGTTGAGAAAACACCACTCTTGAATATCTCTCAATATAATTGGGATTCTTAAATGTCATTAATGAAAGATGGCACTTTTAGGTTATATCTTCTTTGCAGCATACAGAAATGTCTCTCTCTTTCTACAATTTATGTTTCACAACATGCCATGTTTTTCCCCCAATGCTTCTAGCATGGTAAGAAGGTGTGTGTGCGCACTGAATTATAATCCTCAGCCTCTTAGACATTCATGAACTTCCACAAGAGCAAATAGTGACTATGCATTTATTGTCTTTCTAATGAGCTGTGGAGCTAAAAGTGGAGCCAGAGCTATTTTAAGCCACACTTCCCCCACCCCCCTTAAAAAAAATAAAACTCCAAACTTTTTAGATAACATCAGTGTTCAGAGTTTTTCTTGAGTTAAGAATATTTTGTAGTCGGGTATCTGCGTAAGTCAAATTTGGGTGAGTTGACTAGCAAGTGTAGGAAAACTTCTGGATTGGATTTGGTGTTGGCAAAAGCACACTTTGCCCTATCAAAATCTTCTGATTAAGAAACAGAACCTAGTAGTAGCATTTAATTTTATTAATCTTTCTTACAATGATGGATATTCATACATTCTGATTTGAGTCATCTGTCTTCCCAGAATATTATAGCCAAGTAAAACTGATTGCTCAGTATTTGTGGTTGGGTGAACTCTTAAGGCTGATGGCACATGCGGATGTAGGTAGTTGACAGGCAAAAAAAAAAAAGCATTTTAAACAAAACATGGCATCCTGTTCTGCCTATGCTTGGGGTCATGATTGTAATGCTGTCCTTGATATTCTATAATCAACTTCCAACTGGAGCTCAGAAAAACTTACTGAAAGTCTTGTCTCTGTTAGAAAATAAATCTACTTGTTAAAAGCATGATCTGTTAAGAGTTGCAATGTTTAATGTTGGTTAATAGTTGTGCAGTTTTTATTTTTTTGAAAAGAGGCACAATTAAACTATTGACTTTGTTTACTCTGTCACCCTTGATCCCTAGCAATTCTATTCAGATACAAATTCATCAATGTATGCAACATCCTTTGTAATTTAAAATAAAAATTGTGGAGGAAATATTGTCTCAAATCATTATATGTGTGGAGCGGAGTGAATGGCGTGTGCTTCACTGAAGTAAATGCCTTCGGTTCCCTGGTATTGTCAGCAACTTTCCTTTGGAAGGTATCACAGCCAGGTAAGGAAATAGCTTGGTGTGTCCCATGTTCCCCCCAGGTCAGTACTCATACTAACAGCTGCCTCGCAAGTCTGCTGGGTCAGCATGGTGGGACCATCAGGAGAACCTGGGCTGCAACTCGCCAAGTCCTTTGACTGGCTTTCTGCAATGGCCATGAAAATCGTTTCCAACACCTGCTAGCTTTGTCCAAACCTGGTTTGTCACACACGACGGTCTGAGGGCAGGAGGGGGAAGACATGGCACCAGGGGAGTTTGTGGAAAAAGCAAATGAGCCACTGCATTGCCTCGCCTTTCCTCCTTTCAGGGGTACATAAGGCACCTCATGTTGTTCCCCCAGCCTCCTCAGCCTGACACTGGCCATCGTCCCTGCTGCTGCTGAGGGTCAAAGACCTTACCGGTCTAGACTCTACCGGTCTGTCCACCCAGAATCCTTGGGAGGCCTGTTGGCCATAAAAGTGTGCAGCTTCTGAGGCCGATGCAGCCCCGATGTTAGCATTGTCACAGGGGGTGCTGCTTTGGGCCCTTTTTTCAGCTTAGGAGGTGGGTTCCTTAGCTAATAAACTGCCTTTTCACGCTTTTACACAGCGCATGAAGAGATGTTTCACTGCCCTTGGAACTACAAAGTCTGTAATACTGGCAGCCCTAGGGGAACGCGATACGCGTTACTCGGCCCAGGACCGCCACTGTCGAACAGAACAGCCGCTTGCCCTTCGCCGCACCGCGGGCGTCCAGCGCCCCCGGGCCCCTCAGCCGAGCCCCCGGGCGGCTCTCGGGCGTGGGCGGGAGAAGGCCCGGG
>VZTL01039419.1:7610-32098 GCA_013400535.1 Scopus umbretta
CCCCCCCCCACACACACACACACTGGGAGAAAGGGAAACAGAAGAACTTTTCATGCTGTAATCTTACAGTTTTGAAGTGTGGAAAATATATTGAACCTTATGAAGACAGGTCTTTGGCAAACTTGATAGGAACAAGTTCTTAGCAAATATGCAGCCATCTGGTAGCTCTGTCATCATTAAATGGAGCACCGGAGTATTTGCTTATACAGATCTACAGAGATTTGAGTTGTATGGGGAGATGTTACAAGATGTAAATTATATTGAATTGTGAGATGTAAAGTATATGTGTGATTAGTGAAGAAGAACTATAAGGACAAATAGAATATACTTTAGCTAATTAGCACTCTGTATTCAGAGAGTGAACAGATTATTCTTTCGTGCTTTTGCTTTTTAATTGAGAGCAGTCTATTTGGCAGCAGGGGTACCAAGATTAACAAAGTAAGTGCCAAAGATTTTAATAATGCGTTTTATTGCTGCCCTTCATCCTGCAAGATACTTATTATTACTTAAAATACTTTGTATTTTAAAGATACTTGATATAGTAAAGATATTACTGCAGGGTGTAGTATTTAAATGTTTGTTTTTTCCTAGGAATCTCTACACTGTGATGCAATTCTCTTTGGCTCCGTTTCATGAGCCACCTGCTGGTAGGATACCAAACACCTGCAATCAGTCAGGCTTTTAACACAGGCAGGGTTGTTGCAAACATGAATGGCAGTTCCTTTAAAAACAGGGATCGTAGTCTACCTGTATCCAAATAGGCAGGAAACCTCCAAGGATGGGAATATGGTGCTAAGTCTTAGTGTCTAAGTGTATTTTTTTTTTTTTTCTTCAGAAGGTACTTCACTCTGGGAAGGAATTTATTAGTTTTAGTGGAGAATTTGAACGAAACGATTACTTGATTTGTTTTTCCTTTTCATTTCAGTTGTGTTGTTTTGTTGAGGAGTGTGGGAAGTCCTGCAGATGACTGTCAATAACGTGTAACTTGCCAAGTACTAGCATTTCCCTCCCCCACTTCTTTCTTTTTCACCAGCAGTAGTATAGTGGAATTCTCCTAGCTCATTCTTTCTGTTACTGTTACCAAACTGGGATCATTAAATATATTGTAGCCTAAGTCCCACTTCCCCCCCCTCCCGCCCCCGTTGAAAGATTTACTTCTGTTATGCTGCTTGTAAAGAGTACTGATCTGAGACTTCCAGAAGCCTTGGGTGTTGTGGACGTGTGCTCCAAACAGTTCCGCATTGCAAATGATATGGCTTCCAGTCTTTCTGGGCCTGTGATCATGTACTTCATGTGTGCAAGATTTATTTCTTATGCTTGCAGCTTGTACAGGGTGGTGAAGGACTTCAGGAGGCCTGACACAGCTCATGTTCTGTTAAGTGTTTCTTGTGGATTATATTTTTTAACATGGAGGCCTAGAACCTGGGCAGAGTGATTTTGTGCTAATGGTATGTAATATCTGCAGAAGGACTCATTTGAAGAGTTCTCTTGTTAACTGTCAATTGGTCGTTAGGCTGCGAGCAACTCCAGCTTGCATCAGTGAAACATATGAAACAATGTAGATGTTTCTGTAAATTATCCATATGGGTGGAATTCTGGAGTGTGCACTTGCACAAATGCTTGTTCTAGAAAAGGAGTGGGGGAAGACAAGTGATTACTTACAGAAGTCTCTCACTAGTTGTCTAGCATTGTTTTGAGGCATAATAATATTTTAATTTTGCCTTGTGATGGCTGGTACCTGCTTTAGTTGTATGTTCATAGCTGTGTGTCACTTTCCTTTAGGAAGTGACTGAGCAGGTGAGGCAAAGAGCATTAGACTGTCCCTGCTTTGAGGGATTTACTGAATTTGCTCAAGCTGAAGAAGGCAGGAGAGCTATGAGCAGAGCTAGGATTCTGTAGCTCTTGTAGAGAGGCTGGGAGACTGTAATCCAGAGCAGGAGCAGCCAGCCAGGCTTTGAAGAGTCCCAGATACTGGAGGGGTTAAATTATTTGCTTCAATTCAGGAAGTTATTTACTGGACTGAATGAAAGCTTTGGGGTGGAGGTAAAAACTGGCCTGCAAGAACAGAATAGACTGAGAGGGACTGGTCGGTGAGTGTCCCCAGGATGCTTTGATTCTCCCCCTCCCACCCTTAAGGAAGCTGAATACTGTGGTTATTTTTCTAATGAAACTTGGCCTTTGCTATAAGCATATTTCAGTCATCTTTGAGAGGCTCACAGTAGAAATGAGGTCTAGGCAGTTTGACCTGAAAGCTCTAGCTGTCTTGGGGATTTAGTGTAGCCCTCAGAAAACAGGCTATGTGGTTAAGGTCCTTACAAATATTCTGATAACCTACTTACAGTGTGTGTGCATGTGGTAAAGAGTGGTAGGAAAAAGCAAACAGTGAAAACACAAATTGAATGAAACATTGTTCTTTCCTCAGCATCACTGAGTTGAGACAGAACCTGTATCTGGTAGTGTTCTATGTATATCACTTTCAATAAATTTGACTTCTCTGTCTATTGTAGATGAAGGACACCTGTATGTCTGGGGTAGTAACAAACACGGGCAGCTAGTGAGCAAAGAGGTCTTTCTTGTTGAGCCCAAGAAGATTGAGACTCAGTTTTTTTCACATGACAAGATTGGAGCAGTTTGGAGTGGCTGGACGCACTTGGTGGCACAAACAGGTAAGAGATCTAAAAAGCAGCAACATATGGCACCAAACCAGTAAATTGTCTTTATTGCATGCAGTGTTCTTTCTCACTGATACTGGTTTGATGCAGGGTTTTGCAGTTTCACCTGAGCAGTGGCTGTCTCTTAAAAATGGTAAGGACAGACATCCTTTGACTTCTGTCCCTGAAGTATTATTGTGCTTATAGATCGGAGGGCCTCACGAATTCATAAATTCAGTAACACCTGCATGTACACACTAGAGGGATGCAGCCTCTCTGCATCATCAGGTTGCTGGTGTACCAGAATATATATGAGCTTCTAAAGATCAATCTTCTGGGTGAGTTACGTCATCTTCTTTGGAGAGAAAAGAATTTGGTGTAAAACTTGCTTCAAAAAATAGAGAGGTAGGAAAATATGTCTGCAGGTTCCAAGATACGTGATTATATTTGGCAGGAAGATATGGGCAAAACTCTTATTAAGGGTGCAGGAATTAGGGATGGGGGATGATAATCCTGAGCAAGTGTCTATGTGTGAAAGGTGTCGGGGCATAGATATGTACCGTTCCCAGGTTACCTGAGTATTAGCTGAATATCTTAAGAACAGGTGTAGTTTCTACTATCCTATTTGAAAACACGTGCTCTCATTGCAGTAAGTAACATGAATTACATGGCTTTGCACAACTGTAGTAATCTTTCTGTACTTCAAGAGTGAGCCTACCTTTTTGTGCTGCTCTTCTTTAGTAAAGTGTTTTAAGGACAAATATAATCATGTATTCAGAAGAAAGTCAATAAACTAAAATAAGTTGGCTTGTATGTATGTGTGGTCAAATTCAGAAAACATTCTGAAAAGATCGGTAGAAAGAGGCATCATTAGACTTAAAGATCATAGAATCATAGAATCATTAAGGTTGGAAAAGACCTCTGAGATCATCTAGTCCAACCCAACAACACCATGTCTACTAAAGCATGTCTTGAAATGCCACATCTACACGTTTTTTGAATACCTCCAGGGATGGTGACTCCACCACCTCCCTGGGCAGCCTGTTCCAATGCCTAAGATCATCCCCTAAAGGTGAAATGAAGGAATGTTTTATGTTGAAGCTATACCTTCCTGTGAATCTTTCCAGTAAGGACAATGTGGAAGCTTGCCACATGCTGTAGGGTTAGATCCTCTACTAGGAAGGAGATAAGAGGAAGGTTATGTAATAATGACATTCACGTGTAAAAGGATGATTGATCTGATGAAGGTCGCTTGAATGCATTTGTATTATTGCTCTTGTTGTGAAATGCAAAGGCAGGAGAGAAAGGTAGATGAGATGGAAGGGTAAGACAGACATCTGAAACTATTCTGCGGTGTTCACATGTGAACAGTCTCTACTATTTGCTTCTCCTGTTGCACACTGTGTGATGTGATAGTTAAGACTAACAAGAGGATGAAAGTCTTTCCTAGAACAAACAGAACAGCCAGAGTTATATTAGCAGGTGTAGCATACATGCATTTCTGCTTTTGCCCTGTATAAACTGCCAGGTGAAGAAATGAAGAGCAGATAAAAGCATTTTTCCTAGAGTCTCATTAGAGATTGGATACCCTATTGGTCTGTCAGAATACATACAACCTGTTTGGTAGGAAAACTGCAGAAGGGGCTACAGATCTGTTTTTGATATTTACTGGGTTCTGTAATTAGTGAAACTCCTGTTTCAAGGAGTGCTTAGCCTTCAGCATGGGTAGTTTTATTTAAATGGAGTTCTCACATGCCCAAAGTTCAGCATGTGCTTAAGTGTTCTATTAAATTGGTGCTGTAAATCCTGAAACAGTCACACAGTAATGTCCCTTGCTCTGTGAGAAAAGTGTATGATTTAATTACCATATACTGTGAACCCTTGGTGCTAGAATTTGGAGAGATGTGGTGCATGACTAGAAAAACAAATTGGTTAGTGTTCTGTTTCATAGCTTTCATTGTTTGACATCAAAGTACATGAGAAAAATGTCATGTAAAAAACCCTGCATTACATCAGGTGTTCTCCTAGCTATTTAAAAGAAATGGTTGAACTCTGATTTTTAGAGGATACTATATTGAAAATTTCAGAGCTGTAATCGATGCTACATGCTGCTTGGAAACTTTTCAACTGGAGTAAAGGAATTTATCTCAAAATGTATAATTCTTCAATAAAGTGCTTAGTGTCGTTCTCACTGGAACAGAAATGGTTATCCTGACTAATGTCTTTTTTTCCTATTTTTTAAAAACAGGGTCTTGTCAACATGGTTTGCCTTGCTTCACTATTTCTTAACAATGCAAACCCAGTAAGTAAAACTTCCCCAAAGCTTTTGTAACTTTAATGTTTCACTTAGTTGATACTTATCCATGGCCATTACAGAAATTAGGTGGATATTTCAGTAGGTGATTTTAGAGAAGAAAAAGAAAAAGCAGTTTTTTTTTTTTTTGTCAGTGTTTGAAAGTAATTTAAATAAAAATAGGCTGGCCTTTTACATCTGCATTAGAAAACTGGTCAAGTGATGCAGTGGTGTAAGTTATTGCTGAAACTGAATTTTATGTATTTAGAATTTTAAATCTCTTCAAAAATCAATGGACCTGAATCTAAATCATCCAGAACAAGATTTTGAATGGCCTTTGGCAACCTCTAGATACCAATCAGAATCTCATGGGAATTTCAAGGGTTGCTCAACTATTAGACATAGTGTGAGCTAAGCACTTAACTGTTTTTGAAAAATCACTCACTGTCTGTGATTAAACTTGCAACTAAGTAACTGAAAAACGAAGCCCACTTGAAAACTTTCCCCTGCATGCAGTTCTTCCTCCATTTTTTTTTTTTTTCTACCTCCTTCTAGCAAAGGAGGAAATGCTGTTTCAGTTCCCTGGTACTGAAGTCGCATAAACCAGTGGTCTCCAAACTTTATTGATTGTGCACCCCTATCAGTAAAATTTTTTTGAGCACGCACCCCATTATATGTCTATATACACATACATGCACACACACATTTATCATTTTAGACACGGTCCTAGTTTTGACTGGGATAGTGTTACTTTTCTTCCTAGTAGCTGGCATAGTGCGGATTTAGGATGAGAATAATGCTGATAACGCACTGATGTTTTAGTTGTTGCTAAGTAGTGCTTACAATGTCAAGCACTTTTCGGCTTCTCGTGTCCTGCCAGCGAGGGGGCACAGCCAAGACAGCTGACTCAAACTGGCCAAAGGGCTATTCCATACCATATGCCATCATGCTTAGTATATAAGCTGCGGGGAGTTGGCTGGGGGGCCGTGATCGCTGCTCAGGGACTGGCTGGGCACCGGTCAGTGCGTGGTGAACAATTGCATTGTGCATCACTTGCTTTGTGTATTATTATTACTATTATTATTATATTGTTATTACTGCTACTGTTTTACTTTGTTTCAGTTATTAAACTGTTCTTATCTCAACCCATGAGTTTTCTCACTTTTACTCTTCCGATTCTCTCCCTCATCCCACTGGGGCAGGGGGAGTGAGCAAGTGACTGTGTGATGCTTAGTTGCTGGCTAGGGTTAAACCACAACAGAGGTGTACTACTGTAATATAGTATGCAAACTATAAAACACGCACAATAGGAATTTTGAAAAGGATGAGATAAAGATGGAATGGGCACTACTTAAAGTATTAATTTATTAACTAAATTAAATCCATTAATAATTTATTAATAAATTAAAATATTAATTTTTTTCTTCCTGCCCTGCATTGGATTGTCTTGCACACCCCCTGGGCTGCATGCACTCTGCTTTGGAGACCACAGATATAAACAATTCCTGTTCACTTTACTCTGAAGAGTTCCATAATTAGTGGAAAGGAAGCAAAATAGAGCAATTTTTGGTCATGGGAAAATGGAAGGAAGGTATACACAGTGTGGTACTTCTCTCTGTTCGTTGTGGAAAGCAGGAACATACTTTGCAAAGACATTTTACCTCATTCAGCAACTGTTCTGAAAGTCCTGTTTCCTGTCACTTCTCTTCAGAGTTTGGTCAACCCTCTTTTCATTTGCTGTTGTTTCTATCATAAAGCAGTTCAGATTCAAGAAGTTAATTCTGAGAAATGAATTGCTTGACTTAAAGACATTAAGATTTGGGGAAGGTTATGGAGCAGTTCATCTTGAGTGCCATCTCACAGCATGTACAGGACAACTGGGTGACCAGGCCAAGTCAGCATGGATTTATGAAAGGCAGGTCCTGCTTGACTAACCTGATCTCCTTCTATGACAAGGTGACCTGCTTAGTGGATGAGGAAAAGGCAGTAGACGTTGTTTACCTAGACTTTAGTAAAGCACTTGACACTGTTTCTCACAGTATTCTCCTGGAGAAACTGGCTGCTCATGGCTTGGACATGGGCATACTCTTCATTGGGTAAAAAAAACTGGCTGGATGGCCAGGCCCAAAGTGTTGTGGTGAATGGAGTTAAATCCAGTTGGTGGATGGTCACAAAGTGGTGTTCCCCAGGGCTCAGTATTTAATATCTTTATCAATGATCGGGACAAGGGGATCGAGTGCACCCTCAGTAAGTTTGCAGATGACACCAAGTTGGGCAGGAGTGTTGATCTGCTGGAGGGTAGGAAGGCTCTGCAGGGGGATCTAAGCAGGCTGGGTCAGTGGGCTGAGGCCAACTGTATGAGGTTCAACAAGGCCAAGTGCCGGGTCCTGCAACTGGGTCACAACAACCCCACGCAACGCTCCAGGCTTGGGGAAGAGTGGCTGGAAAGCTGCCTGGCAGCAAAGCACCTGGGGGTGTTGGTCAGCAGCTGGCTGAATGTGAGCCAGCAGTGTGCACAGGTGGCCAACAAGGCCAGTAGCATCCTGGCTTGTATCGGGAATAGTGTGGCCAGCAGGACCAGGGAAGTGATTGTCCCCCTGTACTCGGCCCTGGTGAGGCCGCACCTCGAGTAGTGTGTTCAGGTTTGGGCCCCTCACTACAAGAAGGACATTGAGGTGGCTGGAGCATGCCCAAAGAAGGGCAATGAGGCTGCTGACAGGTCTAGAGTACAAGTCTTATGAGGAGCAGCTGAGGGAACTGGTGTTGCTTAGCCTGGAGAAGAGGAGGCTGAGGGGAAACCTTCTTGCCCTCTACCTGAAAGGAGGTTGTAGCAAGGTGGGTGTCAGTCTCTTCTCCCAAGTAACAAGCAATAGGAGGAGAGGAAAAGGCCTCAAGTTGTGCCAGGGGAGGTTTAGATTGGATATTAGGAAAAATTTCTTCACGGAAAGGGTTGTCAAGCATTGGAACAGGCTGCCCAGGGAAGTGGTTGTCCCCCCTTCCCTGGAGGTACTTAAAAGCCGTGTAGACGTGGTGCTTAGGGACGTGGTTTAGTGGTGGACTTGGCAGTGCTAGGTTAATGGTTGGACTTGATATCTTAAAGGTCTTTTCCAACCTAAACGATCCTATGATTCTAAGAAATGTTTTCATAGGATGTTGTGTTTTTCATCCTCACCCTTAACTGATCTTCATCAGCTCCGATTCTTTATTCTACTTAGAGAGGTTTCTTTTGCACTGTTTCCATTGTACACAATTTTACTGTAAAGTAACTCACAAAATCCTTCAAGACAGACAACTTCTTCTTCTTCTGTCTTGATTACTGATTCCTACAGAGGAGAGAGAAACAATTAGGCTTCACGGCACCACTAGTACTCCTTCAAATTAAATTATATCATTCTGTTACTAGTGATGTGCCTAGTTGATGATGGTTGGTCCAAAAAGATTAAGGTTGAGAGACCCTGGCTGCTTTTTGCTCGGGTCTCTGATGATGAGGTATGAACTTGTTAGTGTCTTTGGTTTAGTTATTTTTTTCTGTATAAATTCTTTTATCAAGTGACTTGTAGGCATGCTTTTCAATTATGATGAGGCAGTACTATTATTGCTCTATGTGAAGGACAGACCAGATGCGTTCTTCTGGCCTGGGACTCCAAGTGCAAGTAGTATTTTCAGCAACTGCTTTGTAAAATGGCTTGCTTCCTTTCCAGCACTCTGCTTAATGGCACAAGGAGCACCACTGCAGTACAGGTGATAATTATTTTTGAATAATAATGAGCAGCTGTCTTGCATCGCTCTGCTTAACAATGTCAACTTTAATTTGTGGTCCTTCTCAAGTTGATACAAACCCTTTGAGGGTAACTGCTGAAAGAGAGGTTATTGCTTAGATCATTTAAGAGAGAGCTAAGTTGTGGCTTATAAAGTTGAAGATGTAAATTAGGCTACTTTGGGAAATGATAGAACCGATCTGACTTGAAGGCAAGACTATATATAGCAAGAGAAATCTGTTAAAGACTTAGAGGTGAATCATCAACTTCAATTCAAAGCAAATTATTTTCTTTTTAACTGGAGTGCCTAATATATAAGCTTTCTTAATCTGGCCTGTTTTATTATCTAAGTATTCTCCTGAATACACTCGCTAATCTATTTTTCATGTACTGTCACATGAAATTAGGCCTTGTTTGAGCTCAGATAAAGAATTCCAAGCTCTTTCACCCAGAAGGAGTTACCTTAAAAATGCAGTTAAAATGGTATTTCTGCTGCCTATGCAAGACTGCCTACAGCTAAAAAGTCTTGGAAGAACAAAATGCCTTGACATAGTCTGAATAATATTCTGAATCCTCATTCCAAATGTGCATCTGAATTTGTGCATCTTTGAATGTCCCTTGACGTCATGTCATTTAGGCCACAGAAAACCACTCTGAAGTGGTCTGATATGTTACCATGACCTACATGGTAAAATAGAATCCATCTCCTGTTTTTTCTGAAGCAAATGAAAATGTGTCCCTCCAAACCGTGAGAGCAGACCGAGGGACTATTTCTAATTAGCTGGCCTGAAGAGGAGGCTTCCTGCTGTAATTGTACTTGTACGTGCTTTCTCTGATGCCAGTCACTAGGTAAAACTATCAGGCTTTGCTGGTAAGTGATGCAGTAGATGTGGTGTAACTGCAGGGAGGTGAAGTGGAAGGACGTTGCTCTCTGGCACCCAAGCACTGCAGTTTCAGCCCACCAGAGGTCCTTTCCAGTTTTCTTTTGAATCAAGACTTGGCAGCCTTCCTCATACTGGAAAGTATACTTTCTTTGCCTTGAATTTTTCAGCAGCTCCCTAGGACAGCAAATACTGATTTCTTTCTTTCTTCCTTTCTTTTTTTTTTTTAATGCTTGTCTGTGATACTAATAATAAGGCATCTGTTTTTTGGGGACTCTCCTCTTTTTAGCTACTATCGCTGGCAGTCAAACAGTTTGAAACTGGAGCCCCTGACATTCCTTTTAATGTGAGGTAGCTGCATTGCATTTGGTAGGATGGTGGGTTTTGGGAAACTAGGTAAAATACTAGAAATTAGCTAAATAAAAGCCTGTGAATTGATAGGAACCCCTGAACCCCTTTGAAGCAGAACCTGCAAAATGAGTGTTTAAGAAAGAAAAGTCTTTGTCCATCTGCCTCAGGCTAAGTAAACTCTAACTAAAATCTGGTAAATGCACTTGCTTTTCTATGGTCTCGGTTCTATGGTTTTGCCTTGCAGGGTTGTTCTTACCTCCTGCTTACAATGCTGTAGCTTGATGTTATGAAGCAATGGGAGGTTATGCTTCAGAGTTGTTCCTTGCTATCATAATAAATACTGTCATTGTTGTGCGCTATAAGAGAAAGCAACAAAGAATGTCAGTTGGAGATGCGTAGATTTTAAAGCAGATATAGCTGGCACAGAGGAGATCATAAGAGTTATTCCAAAGTATGCTGTTGAATTCTACCTGTATGCCTCAGTGTTAAGCCCAGTAATTTTTGCTTGACAGAAATGTAGCCTCTATGAGACATTCCCCTGATGTTAGGGTTTTTTTTCTTTTTTTAAAAGATGCTGGGTTGTAGGTCCAGTGACTGAATTAGATTGTCACTGGAACCACTGTAATCCCCTGGTTTGCACTTACACTGGGAGGGGTAGGCCCGTATTGTTTTGATTTGTGTCCAGGCAAATCTGGCAGCTCTGCTAGGATGCTTTGAGACTGTTTAAGGTCTGCCTCTGCTGTTGATAGTTTGTTCCAATGCTGAGACTCCAGCTTAAGACAAAAAAGAAAAATGGCAAAGTGAACAAGGAGACAAAGTGAAGGCTGAGCTGAGATCATGAATGGAATCTAACAGGAAAATGTTGCCAGCATTAAGCCCTTGTGGCACTTTGTATGTAGTTGTTCTAGGGCTTTTTAGAACCACTTAATAGACCCCCACTTGGGTCCTGTAAGTACCCAAAGTTAGGATGAGCAGAATATAACTTTGGCCTCTGAAAACTGTGAAGATTGAGGGATAAGTAGATCATGAAATAAGTTTTTAGTGCATGTATTGCATGTATTTTCAGTTGTCACTTTCTGAGTTTACACTGGTGAAATGATTGGTTTACAACATATACATCTCACAATCTGACCGATAATGGAACTTTTGGTTATGTATTAAAAAAAGAAAAAGAAAAAAGACTTTAGATGCATCTGATTTTGGCTGGCAAATTTTAAAACTTCAGGGCATATCTTGAAGGTCTTCCATTTGATTGTAAAGAGTAGAACATGGAAAGGGGAGAGAAAGAAATGCACAAGCTTGGGGACCAAAATTCAGAAATTAAAGCTTTGCATAAATTAGTATAGGATCTGTGGGTAATTAACAATTTTGCAATAACAGGATTAAAGTTCCTAGGTGCATATGGAAATTGTCGTATTTTCTGTATTGTCTTCAAAGCTGGCTCCTTGTTCCATTACCAATTCATCTCTCACTGCTGTTCCAACTTTTGTGGTAATTATTTTTAAGCAAAATTTGTACAAGCTGCTGAAGTAGAGATTGATGGGAACTGTGTAGTGTGTCACTTGGGCAGTCTGTTCCTGGCTGCCAGCCTGCTGAGGGACAGAGAATGTACTAGCTCTTCTGGGTTTTGGGGTGAAATATGTGGCAAGTTTGCACTCAGTGGATGCTCTGAAAATTGAAAGGTGTCTGGGAGAGCACGTATATAAAGTAAAATTGAGCATTAACTTGATGTTGTATGGATACATGTAGATTTACAGGTGTGGAGTCAGTGTTTAAGTCAGTTCAAGATGTTTAACGTACCTTAATCTTATGTGTGTTGAGTCCACATTCTGAGTTGGGTTGATTTTATGTTTTTCCATAGAGAGACATGGGTAAGTAAGTACTTAAGCTCTGCAAAATACATGTGTATAAACTATAAAGTGTCCTGAAAATTTGTGGGAATTTATTTTCTGTTAATACATCAATGCAGAGGGTTGAATTTTGTTAAGTAACTTATATGAAAGGGATCTTTTCTTTTGGCAGAAAGTTACTTTCCAGTCGTGAATCATCCCATTAGTGCAAAAACTTTGAGGAAGACACAGTAAAGCTAATGAACTGGCGTACAAAAATTTTTGGTTTTGCTTAAGCACTACAGTTAGGGCAGCCCTGTAGATAGCTTTTTCTTTCTGAGGAAGGAATGTCCTCACTAGAAGGAGCTCCTCTTTAGGTTAAGCCTGTCCTTTTGAGTTCTTTGAAGGCAGATGTCCAGATTCCTCACATGGTCCTAAACTATTTCTTTTAGTAATCCAAAATTCTGCTCCAATGAGATTGGTTTCTGTTGTTGCAATTTGGTCATTGAGTCTGCTTTACCTACAGGAACAGTTGTTTTGAATCCTCTTTGCTGATGGGAACAAGTCTTGATTTCCCCCACCCTGAGTTGAGGAAATTCCATGGCATCAGTCTTTTATAGGTGCTAGGGAAATGGCCAGGAATGAAAAGCATTAGTGACTTATGGAAGCCCTGTTTTCCTATTCCTGACATCACTTTCCCTACTTTTTGTTCAAGCAGGGCCCAGTCTGTATCTCTGTAGCCCCAACTTTGAGAGTTTCATGAGGCCCAGTGTAGACAGATTCAGCCATCCTCAGGAAGGAACCTTCAGTGGAAGGGAAGATTATTGCAAAGATTAACTTTGGAAATGTGCAGTTCTGGAGTTGGGGTACAACACCCTTCTTTCGCCAATAGTTATCAAAGTTTAACCTTCTGGCCTCCAGCAAGGTACAGTAAGATCCTTTGTCTCCTCTTTTGTCTTGTGCTATTGGGCTGCTAGATTAAACCTCTTCATTTTAATTGTGGGACCTTGTAGAATGTGCTGTGCTTTAATTTGCCTTGGCAGTCGAGACTGAGGTTGAGCAGGTATCCCAGGCCTGGAGAAAATGTTAGTACTATCTTTGTACCACAGAGATGCAAGTTTGGTGTGTTTTCGTGTGAGTGGATCTCCTTGCTCCACTTGTTTTGGACCTTATTTTGCTCATGGGACCAGCGAGATGGTCAGTCTGGTAGACTAAATCAAGAATTAACTGAAGTAGAATATACTGGAGAGGAAAAACCAAGGCAACCCAGAAAACCTGAGATAGTGTTTGGAAGAGCCCTATTCCTCAGCAACTTATCAAGTTTATCATGTTGTTATCTGTTCCCAGGGTTTTGATGGGAATTCTTTCCTCAAGCAGCAAGGAACTGAAACTTAGAAACAATTTATTTATGGAAGATTTCTCCAAGTGAGACTTAAGCAGCCAAATCTTACAACAGCTTGTCTTTGGGGAGGATGGTGGGGGGTGGGATCTTGCCAGGGCCACTATAAGAAGATTGATATTTTAACTGCCAAATTGCCACTGAATTTCAGGGAAGATTTTCTGCCAGAAGATAGGTCTCAGTAAATAGAGTATCTTCTGTGTGTACTCTCTTAAGGCACTTCACATTTTGTCTCCAGCAGCTATGGCTCACCAGCACAACGGGAGCGTTCTATTACATCTGACTCTGTTCATCAGCCCCTCTTGTTTAGTTCTGTCTTACAACACAAACATGTTTCTTACATACGTATTTTGTTCTTCCTTTAACAAGAACTGAATAAACAAAACCTGTGGGCTGGCTCTGGCTTATACAGTCTCTTATTTTTTGTTGCTTTACAGTATCAGCTTTTGTTAGCAAGTTATGAGTTTTTTAGTTCACTGAACATTAAAGCATCCTGGTTTTTATTTTCAAAGTTGTATGGAATTGAGTTCTAGGTAACTGTAAATAGCTAGAAGGGATTGGCATTTTCTTTGGCTTCATGAGTTGGCATCATTCCTTTGGCTTTGTGATTCTGCACACCTATTTCTGCTGCTCCCTGCTGGGGGTTACTTCTGCATGACTTCGGTAAAAGTCTCAAAGAAATTCTTTCTATGGTTTTGTTGCTGAGGAGAAGACTGGGTTCAATGTGAACTGAAGGTACATGCTGAAAGATTAGTATCAAGTGTTCAGAGTTGTTCATATGCAAAGTTTTTTCACAGAACCTTGTTAACAACATCTTTTGAGTAATTTGGTTGTTTCTTTGGTCACTGTCCCTCTTTTGCCCCCCGTTGTTCTTAGTAACTTTCAGTTGGTGCAGTAAATAGTTGTGCATGGCATGCTGTATTATATCTCTTGTATGTGGAGAGAGAGGTGTCAGGAAGATGCTAAACTGTCACTAATTTTGATTGAAGCTATTCACTGTAAAATAGAAATATCAGTGATTGTCATTAAGGGCAAAGAAACCTATGGCAATATTTATTTGAAATTCCCGTTTTAAGCTATGTGAGTATATTGGCAAACGGAGATTCAGATGGTCTATGGAGAGTATGATTTAACTGTATTTTTGTTAAATTTAGCTCATGATAAATGCTGAGTGTTTTTAGCAAGAATTGTAAAACAGGAGGAAAACAGCTATGACAAATTTTGCAGATCTCTTCTGCTTATGTGTGCGGCAGCCTACAGAATGCTTCTCACACAGTGGAAGGGGAAGATGTAGTGCATAAGGCTAGTCTATTCAGGTTTTCCTGGCCATGACTTCCTCTCATGCTTGCTTAGTCCCGTCCAGGTGTATTTTAGTAAGTGCTCCATGATTGGAGGAGTTTGGAGAATGACTCTGTCATTATTCAGCATTACACTCTGGGGCTTTTCGAACGTCGACTACATGTATGGGAAGAGGGACTATGTTATATTGAATTTTGCTCCTTTTTTTTGGTGCCATATCCTCTCCTATGCTGTTGGAAATAGTGATTGTTGTGGACCTAAGTAATGTGAGTGTCTGCCTTAACTTGAAGGAACTTTGACCTTTAAAAAGTTTTCACAAAAGTGAACCTTTAAAATGCAGATGCAGTATAGATTTTGTTCAGGTCATTAATATGTGAGATAAGGGATTCCTTACTCTCCTTTTTTTTTTCCTCCCCTTTTTCCTCTTTTTCTTTTCCTTTTTTTTCCTCTTTTCCTTTATTATTCTTCATGTTGTTTTCTTTGGTTTCTGCAGTTGGATTGCAGCAGTTTATGGCTAGCCATATATATAGCAAATGTAATAAACAAGGTCAGAAACACAAGCAACTATGTGGAAGATTATAGGGAAGAAAGTTCTAATGGGACCTCACTGACAACACATGGATGGTACTAAGCAGCGAAGGATACCAAGTAGATTAAATTGAATTTATGAAAGAATGCAAAAGCTAAAAGGGAAACCCCTGATCTAGGGGTTTTGAAGACAGGCTTAACTGATCACACAAAGGTAATTACTTGTGTGACAGTGGCTTTGGTTGTCTGTATTCCCTACCATTCCTGTTGGGAAAACAAAAAATCTATTACTGGTTATGGTGTGTGGACCATATCTGGGTTCTGTTTCTGCTGAAAGGCTTTCACCTGGACTCTTGGCAGTGGAAGCTTTCTTTTGTGTTATGAAATAACACCTTCTTACGGTGCGTGTGTACAGGAAACCTGCAAATGTGTTTTTTGTTCTGTTTTCAACATCCTACGCCACTAGAGCCAATTTGCAAGAAGAGTTGTAGTTTTGGGGGGCTGAGAAGGACAGCTGGTTGGCTATAAGCTATTTCTTGGGGTTTTTACTTTCTCTTACGCTTTTTCCCTTAAAGCAGATTAAACTGTTGCAATTGCAATGATGATAATTTTCTTGGTGTGGGAGACTGAAAGAGTTAATGTATGCTGATGTCTCAAACATCATAGCGAGAGAAGGTCTGCATGGAGACAAGTTAAGGTCTCCATAGCACCACAGGTAAGAAGCCCTTGGCACAGAGCTGGCAGGGTGTGTTGCAGTATGCGCAGTTCACTTTCTGCTGTGACTTGCAACTCACCATATATGACCAGAGGTCCTACAGCGTTCATTTGAGGAAGGGGCTCGTGACCGCCCTGCACAACGGCGCCTGCGCAGAAGATGAAGAACATTCTGGAACAAGAACCATATAAGTCCTCAAGGCATTGAGACTAGAGGTGGGGACTAGTCTGCTGCTGCTCCAGACCTGCCTCTCCCAGCCAGTGCTGGTGCTGCTGGCGCAGCCTGAGGCCCTGTGCTCCACGAGCAGCGCGCCCACCACCTGAGGATTGACACATTTACCATCAACATCATGGTATTCAAGGGTGGTAATCTCTCTCTCCTTCCCCCCACTGACCCCCTTTTTCTCCTTTCCTCTTACAAGTATTCCAGTTAGGACCCACATAGCCTACCTTTCCTTGTTCAGGTTGCCTAAAGTTGCACTTTCCAAGTTCAGGTTGTTTTTTTTTTTACCATCAATAAAGTGCTTAATTGATTGTTTGCTGTCTTTTCACCTTAATTTAGTCCAAGGGAATCACAGAAAAGCCAGGATCCTCCCTGGGCAGCCCAGTTTGGATCATGACACTTGAAAACATCTCTCCTTTCACAACTATTGTGTCATCAAGGTACAAAGCTGATACAAATTTCCTTTGAAGAGGAAGGGATTTGACCATAAGTGTCCTTGTCTTTCTGGTTCTTCTGTGTACTTGTAGCTGGAACTGTTGGCACTATCTGAGCCACCTGCTCTTTTGTTAAACTGTTGCTGCTTTTTTTTGTATTAAACCGTTTCTCCTGAATCATACTGAAATAGTTTAATTCACATTGTGTTTGTAAGTCTGTCAGTTTACCTTTTTGAAGCTGAAAAGAAGCAAAGGTAAAGGCAAGAGAAAATTTACTGCTCTGTTGTCATAACTTGCCTCCAAGTTCCACATTCATAGGTATTGCTAAAGAAAGATCAAAATGTGGAATAAGTAACATGCAAGACCACTGTTTGGTTGCTGTTCTGACAGACTGGGCCAGAGACTGTATTAACTTCAGTCACTTCCTTTCTGCCTCCCAGCTTTAGATTCAGCTTCTAGGCTCCCATGTGTTGTGGGTCCTAGCAGCCATCCACAGTGACGCTTCTTTATCCGGCTCAAGATAAAGCTCAAAGCTCTTTATTGCTCTTATTCAGCAACAAGCATGGACTGGAAGACAGGGTTAGGGGATTTCTTCCTACATCCCTTTCCAGCTGGGAACTCTGTGGGGGCAAAAAACCAAAGATGATTGCATTTTGAGTGTTGAATGTTATCACATCACATGACATAGTTGCATGTGGTGGAATGATGATGGAATTATTTGACATTTTGGCAACTCAAAGCCCTTAGTAGTGTAAAGAATTGATGAGAAACAGACAAATGGTGAGAATTTGCTCTTCAGAAATTTTGCAGTTATGCAGGGTTTATATAACATGGTCTCAGGCAAACAGTTCGAATACTTGGTAAGGTAGAAGTGCTTTGTGCTCACTTTGCATAGAATAAAAAGCTGGAAGCTGAAACCAATCATGACATCATAGTTGAGCTAATGTGTATGGCAACTGATTGCCAAGCACCATGTGTATTTACTCTGCTCTCTTAGTTTTGTTGGTCTTTGGACAGGTGTAGAAGGGAAATGGCTATTGCATTGTCAGGTAACTTCATTTAAAGGTAAGCATTACTAAGCTCAACTTTTAAAGGAAGTTGCCTATGTGTACACAATCTGTGCATGTATGTGCACTGATCTAGAGAACTCATTTAACCTTAGCAGCATTTTAAGGCCGTTAAATACTTGTTTTCATAACCTTTAAATGACATTTCCTGTTTAGTGATTAATTATTCAGACTTAATGCTCTCTAATGAATCTTACTATTTGAACATAGATAATGTGCTTTTTAAGAGCTTAGTGGCAGTTGAGTGCTTCTGAAAAACAGTACCTTTTGGGACTCTTTCTTAAGAAACAAAAAACAAATGGGGGAAAAAACCCACAAAGCCTATCTAGCTTGTTCTTTTCATGGTTACCTTGAGGTAGTTTTCAAACAGTGAATTTGAAGTAAGATACTATAGGATACAGGAGATATATCAACAGCTGTGAATTTTTAGTACTGGATTTGTAGTCTTGTAGAAGGGCTTTTTCCTGTGCTTTGATACTTGCAAAGTGTGATGAGATCTGCCAGGAGAGTGTATCCACTTTTGTTTTATTTGGTAGCTAGACTGGTGGCTTTTATTCTTCAAATTATTCCAGATATGAGGAGCCATAAAACAATCTAATGCGAGTCTGTGATGAAAAATTTCAGTTGGCCATATGTACTTGTTACATTGTCTGTATTTGAGTGCTAGGAATGACTCTGTACTATTATAACATGAAGTTGTATCTCTGTCTTAACAAAGTGTGTGCAATGTGGTATTTTCTAGTATGTGGGGTTTTAATTTTTGTGTATTTGTAAGCATTCAGCTGACTTAGCTGGATTTTTGAGTGCTCTGAAAATACCATGACTGACATCTATGTTTTAGCACTTGAGTCTAGTACATACACAAGTGTGGCTAGCAACTGATATCTGTTAACATTTGTTGTGTTCCTTAAGCAAAATCAGTTTTCTTTCTATTTCTTTTTTTCTGTGCTGTTCTGTGGCTTGATTTCCTTAAATAAAATATTAATGATCTTTTAATACAGCCCATGAAAAATACTGCTTTGTTTATAAATATTGTTGAAATCCAAACCTTATGATTAATTCCTAGTGTATAGTAGGAATGTATATTGGTTTTGTTTAACTTTGATTTATGTTGGTGGTGATCTCCAGTTCAGTTTTCATTTTGGCAGTATATTTTGGATACTAATTATTTTATAATTTTGTGGATGGAAGCACAGACTGCGAGGGCACTAATGGCACATAGCAAGATTAACCTGCTACCTTGAAAAACTTGCAACCAAAAGCTAAAGAGGGCCAAACCAACAAACTTGAGGAAGTCCAGTGAACAGGAACTGCTGTCAGTAGGCACTGGATGTACCTGCTCAGAGAGGCATGGCCCAGAGCTGGCCTCCAGTGACTGTGCAGCGAGCTTTTGTTGGTTCAAGAGGCTCAGTCTCGATGGCACTGAAGAACAAACAAATCATTCCTACCCCAAGGAAAACTTTGAAGGGGAGTTTGCAAGCTTTTTTTATACACTTGCATTGTTTTTTAAGTCGTCTTCTGTATAGGAGGAGGAGGAGCTATTTCAAGTCCAGTTTGTGGCATGGTAGTTGACACTCAGGTGCAACTCCCTGTTTTTTGTCGTTCCTATTTGAACTTCAGTGCAAAGACTGTCTCTCAGTGTAAGTACATTTATTCTGTGTGGATCCCAAAGAGCTGAGATTGAGTTCTGCAGATGAAGGGGAATTGCATTTATCTATGTCCCGTAGGATGCACTTCAGGTTTTGGGTATGTTCTGCTGGATTTAAGAGCTTGTTTGGTTCAGGTCTGCTTTCTTCTCTGTCCAGTATTATGAGAAGCACAGTATGTCATAAGAATAAAGTAATCACAATAGTTACAAGTTTCCTTTTTTGGGACAAAGACCTGGATGATCAAAAGGTATTAGCATCTGATTAATGCAGAATAGAAACCCTAGGTGGGGTAGAGTTTCCTTAGGTAACTCATTCTCACTTGAACTCAGTGTCATTTAATTAAAAGGAAAATTGTACAAAACATTGTGAAAACAAAGTTCTATTTGGGGAGAGTACTTTATGCAAGTTTTGCTAAGATCTTTTTATCATGAATATAGAAAATCTTATTTTTCTAGAATTTCTAAAAACTTACCTTTACAAAGCTGCCCAAAAATATATATACAGAACCTCCTTTAGGAGTATGTCTTCCTACTTGTCCTATCCACCTGAAAACAGTAAGTAAACTGAAAATCAGTTTGGCGTTTCTTATCTTGAGTTTTAGACCTTATAACAGCCAGTGGTGGTTTTGTAGGAATTTGTCTGTACAAAAATGTTTTCTTTTGGGTTGTGCCTGCTGGTGACACAGCCGACTAGAGCCGAAGCAGTTCATTTAAAAGAAAATGGACAATAAAAGAGCCAGAAGAGGTCAGGCTATGGGGACAATATCAGGGTGGCAGTGTGGATTGCTAGAAATTCATCTGGTTTGAAGAATCATCCTGACAAGTCACACAGTACATAGGAGGGTGTTAAATCCTTTTGTGCTTGTCTCTTCTTGCTTGCTCACTTTGCTAGAGATTTAAAAAAAACCCCCACCATACAAACCCAAAACACCGTGGGCATGCACACAGGCAGAAGCTGATAGTTTCTACTGTGTAACAAACTGCTGATGTATCTGATTTAAAAATCTAGGGTAGTTGTTTAAAGTTTCTCTAATCCACCAGAGCTGTGTTGGAGCAGTGTTCACCAAAATTGGGTCACCCCATGGACTTGGATTCAAGTCCCTGTGGTGGCCTGATCCTCTGTAGATGCAAACTTGACATGTAAAATTGTTTTCAGAGTGTGTGATTTTTAAGCTTTTCACTTCAGAGCAAAGCTAATGACTCTTCCCCACCTGGCTACCTGCTTTAGAGCAGGAGAAAACTCATGGTACCTTTACAAGCTGTCCTAAGTCATTGTATTCTGTGAAGCATGAATGGGAGATACTGCTGCTTTTGATTAACATCCTTTTTAATGTTGGGGAAAAGAAGGCCATGAGGAGCCAGTTCTTATCTTCATTGTTGTTCCGTTCTTACTACCAAGGGGGAAAGTTCTCTTCTTATTTTGCCCCTCTCTCACTTCAAACCTAAACCACTCTTGTTAACAGGCAGCATAGCACATTAATACTTACAATGCAACCCTGTTCATGTACATACTTAGGTAATCCTTAATTATAGATGTGCTGGCACTGCAAATGTATACAGATGATATAGCTATATAGAGGTGGTTGTGGACAGCTATTGCTTCATTTGATAAACATCAGAAGTAAATCTCACTAGTGTAATTCCCTCTTCACAGGGAATTTCAGATTTATGTACAGGAAGGATTTGCATTACATTCGTTGTATTTACATAGGTAGTAACATTTCTAAAATGTTTCTAAATTTTTAGACTTCCAGATCGAAACTTCTGCCTCATGCTTTGTGTCCTATAGCTCTGAAATGCTGAAAACATCTCACAGTCACTCTCTTCATATATGAATTCTAACGAATTAGAGGTTAGAGCTGGAACAAGAAGGCAGGAGTTAAAGGGAACTCTGCTAGCTGGATAGTATGCTCATGTAGATGATGGAATTTTTTCAGGGCACAAATGGCATTTAGATACTTTCAACATCATGCAGCTATGTGCACCTTTGTCCCCTCTCTCCCTGCAGTCTCCTTGATGTTAAGCATCTTGCCCATGCATAGTTTGAGGTGGAGTCTTGTGGTGTGTGTTTCGTGCCCCCGCCTCCTCCCCTTAAACTAGGTCTCTCCTGGGGGTGGGGAAAAATGGGGGTAATATTCCAGAGGGAATACATCACCTTATTGCTCATTGTTCATCTCTTGACTTCAAGGGGCACGAATTTTTCTTCCCATCCTCTTTTAGACTGTTTTGTTCCTCCTGTCAGTGAGAATGCTACAGTTACAGCTGCTTGTTATTTGAGGTGAACAGCCCGCTCTTAGTCAGTTGTTGTTGCTGTTCTAATGGTTCTGACTCTGAAAAAGCAGGGTGATCTCCTGGGAGGCTCTGGAGGTGCCATTATTGGTTCTGTGATACTGTTCTGTTCTTTGTCCTTTATTACTTAAGAACAGCACACAGGGTTGAACTGCATTGGATGTGGAACTCTGCTGCTTCTGGAGCTGCTGAGAAAGTTAAAGTCCCTTAGCAAGTCCCAGGATTGGTCATTTAATGCTCTTTTTATAATGTTTCCTATGTCTTTTTTAGGTATTTTGACTGTCACTCTTCAGAAACATGCATGTCTGAGGCTTGTTATCTAGTGAAATCTCCGCGCAAATGGTCTCTGAATATTTGTTCTTGGGAATGCATCTTGTGGACAACAGCAGAAAAGCCTAGTTCTTCTTCAGACTGCCATTCCAGAACATTTCTTGTGATATTTCTGTGTCTGTCTTTCCACAGCATGCCCTTGAGTCTTTTGACAAGGCAGATATTAGCACTGGGAACTTAATTACCTTCACTTTATCTCTTGTAGACAGATGCCTGTTCCTTCTTAGATAGGCTCAGATGGCAATGGGATATTGAGAGTAGCAGAATCACTTGCATTCTCCAAATTAGGCAGATTCACAAATGTTTGCAAGATTGGAGCTATAGGTAATGCTTTTCATAAAATGATCTAGAAAACATAGATATATTGTAATTTGTAATCTCTGAATAAGTTTTTTCCGTAGTACTGTACTGTGTTGTCTAATGAGATAAGACCTGGACCTTGCCTTAAAGGGGATAAATGCCTGAGCAGTCTGTTTACAAAGAGGAAGGAAATAAGGAAATAGGACCCAAGAAAACAATTGTGAACAAATAAAAGCATATGCCTTGTCTTATAATACTTCAAGGGTGTTGCTTTTTCAAAATGGTGTACAGAAAGAATTGACTAAGTGCTTAGAAAGAAGTATCTATTCAGTTTTCTGGGGAATGTTAGAGGACGAGATGCTGAACTGCAGAAGAAAGGAAATTTTGGGTTAGGGAGGCCTGTATGGAAGAAAGCATATAACAGTGTAGAAGGGCATGGAGATATAAATATAGAATGTCAGTAAAAGTGTATGACTCATACTGCTGTAGTAGCATAGTGCAGAATTTATTTGCAGAAGTACAGAACAAAAACCCTCTGGTATACTATGATGCATTTACAGATAGTTTTCCATAGCTGGTTAATGTTTTATGCATCCTGCTTTTTTAGAGGCATCACTAAATTGTGCTTTGATTTTCTTTTTTTTCTTCTTTTTGTTAGGACTTTGTTTTTAGATGAAGAGTTAAGTCCTCTATTGAACCTTGAATGCAGCAGTTCTGTTTGCTGGGTAGAGATGAGTTAGATTTGTTTTTAATCATGTAACTAAATTTAGCCAGCAATCTGCATTTTAAGGCATTGCTATTAAAAGTCTAAAAATGAGATATGTATCGTAGTTTGAATTTAAAATGAGCCAGAGGCACAGCTGGTGAGGCAGTCATGACTCTAATCATGAGTGGAGAGAACCGAGAAGGGAATTTTCACATCTTGCGGGATGAATGCAAAATGTGATAGGTGCTTTAACATCCCCCACCTCCCTTTCCCAGCTTTGTTTCATGATTGCATGCACTTCATGACCCTTCCCCACATCTTCTTTTTTTGAGCTAAGATCATATATCTGCTTGATATCAGCAGTATGAACACAACTTTACAAGCATTTACCTTCTTAAATTTTTTTTTTTTTCTTTCAGTTTATTCAGAGCTTTGTATAGTACTTCATGTTTCCAGTCTCCCCTTTAAAAGCAAAACAGCCGTTATCCTGTCTTAACACCCAAACCCAGTGGCAGAACTTCCAAGGTATCTGGAGAGTCTTGGAATTTGCCGTACTCAAAAGTTGTTTTTGTCCAATCTTTCAAAGCGGTGAAGCATGCTATTAAGTATGTGAATAATCCCATTAACTGAACATTGCCCATCTTGAGACATAACTTGGTGTAACCATGGAAGCAAAAAAAGAAGCAGCGTTCCTGTTTTTTAATGAATGAAAGTCAAAGCTGTTTAGGTGTTTAATAGTGTCGACAGTCCTGATTAAAGGTGGATCTGTTGGTAAAGTACATGATAAACTTTGCATGTCATGTAAAACTGCAAGTTATCTCTAGCCTATCATACAGAATATTAAATTGACTCAATTCAGCACTGCCTTTAGCAATATTTGCTGTTGCCAAGCTCCCATTTCTGAAGGCTGTTTTTCAGCCAGATCAGTTCCTTGGCTTGATTCACCTTCCCTGTCACAAGTAGCTCGAGCATAATGAAGGCTAGTGGCCGAGGGGTGAGAACAACTCACAATTTGGGTCCAGAGTTTCTCAAGCTGTCGTGGTGTAAACTGTTGCCTAAGGAGTTTTCAGTCTGTGCTTTGAACCTTTCAGTCTGTGCTAAAAGGCTGTCACAATCCTGGTGCCTACTCTTGGAGAGTCTCCCACATCCTCATAGCATAACCTGCCTAGTGGAGTATTTTCCATTACATTGCATTATCATATGAGTCACTGGATATTTAATGTTTTGATATTTCTAGGAGACTCTGAAAGAAGACTGGATGATATTCCCTTATGCTGTATCTGTTTACATTAAGGCTGTGCAACAAAGTTCCTCCTGGTGGTTGGATAAATTTTCTTTCATGATGCATAGTTGTCTTCTAGGTTGATTTCTTAAATGTCCTCTTTATTTTTCTTTATAGTTTTTTGTTGTTGTTGTTTTGGGTTTTTTTTTTTTTGAGCAATAGCAATGGGTCACAGTGAGAAGCCAGTTGTTTGCTGGATCATAGATGAGCCACTGTTTCTGTTGGTGTGAAATCCCCTAGGTGTCTTGTTAGTTTGTCTTGCCCACACGCTTGTGGTTAAATTGGTCACGAGGTTTGGGGACATCTGATGTAGCTCAGGATGGCAGAAATTTTTTGCTCACTTGAAAAGTATAGGAGTTTTAACTAACAAATCCATAGCTATTGCAGGAGGACTACTGATGCGCTTACAGCTCTCTTCCTGTGGCACTCGTGGCTTTGTGTTGCAGGTTTAAACCTATTTATAGGGTGCTTGGAAATCCTTGTGAACTGTAGCGTGTTGAGTAGAT